>JABUQX010000511.1:22500-37195 GCA_015478945.1 Trachelipus rathkii | reverse complement strand
GATGGTAGCGTCAACAGGCTCCTGGTCGATGCGTAGGCGCGTCCGCAGAGCGCCGGCAGGTGCCGTCAGGCGCGGTAAACCGCCGCACTTGCGCGCGCCAGGCCGGCGCGATCCGATGGACGCGTGGCCCGTCACGCGCCCGCTGGCGTGCCCGCCGGCGCGAACCGTCGAGGGAAGGGCGCGTGCGCGCGCCCCTCGATTCCCGATGTACGATCCGGTACGAGAGTGCAAAGTGTTCTGGTTTCAACTTATTTTTCAAAATTTATTATTTTTTATTTATTTTTAATATATTTTGTTTGTTGTTTTTACTAATTTTTTTTTAAGCTTTTCATGTTTATAACATAAAAACTCTTTACATATACCCTAAATCAGTCTAAATCAGTAAATCAAGCCACCCAACCTTCCCTCCTGTCCAATCATGATGTATTGATCTATTGATCTATTGATTATTGATTAAGGGTCAAATTTTTTACTAAAATTGAACGTTTTACATACCCTAAATTAACGTAAATCAGTAAATCAAACCACCATCCAACACCCTCCTGACCCATCTATTGATCTATTGATCTAGATCTATTGATCGATTGATCTATTGATTAAGGTCAAATTTTTACTAAAATTGTAACGTTTTACATACCTAAATCAGTAAATCAGTAAATCAAACCACCATCAACCACCCTCCTGACTCCTCCTGACCAGTTGTTATCTATTGATCTATTGATCTATTGATTAAGGTCAAATTTTTTTACTAAAAGTAACGTTTTACATCCCTAAACAGGAATTCAGTAAATCAAACCACATTTCCAACCACCCTCCTGACCAGTGTCATCTATGATCTATTGATTCTATTGATCTATTTGATCTAATTGATCTATTGATCTATTGATTAAGTTATTTTTCTTAGTATAAATAAGTTCTTGGATAAAAAGCAGGAAAAGAAAACAAAGTTTTTTATTTTAAAGCCTTTATAACATAAGTGCAAACTACATAATCGTTAACATATAAATTCTTAGCATCAAATATTTTACAAGTTTATTAAAAGAATCATTATTTAAAAAACATATAATGAAATAATTACAATAGACACCACATAATTAGACCTGATAGGTTGTACAGGAAAACATAAGTTCTTAAACATATTGAACATTATTATATTTAAAAAGATGTTACATAATGATTTATAAACATAAAATCTAAATGCAGAGCAGTCAAGGAAAGATACAACCATATATTTTTATTCTTATAACAACGGCTATCCAATGCCCATGTTTGAAAACCATCCCTAGGAGAAGTATTGAAGATAAGACCAGAATCTGTATCCAATTTCACAGAAAGAGTTCATTACAGGCGAATACACCTAAAAATCTTCTTTCGTTTCCGAATGCGTTTAATATTTCTTCTTCATTCATCATTATAATTCAAGATATATTTGTACTCTGTTCAATCTCGATGATTTGAGGATGTTTCAAATACACCAGAACTGAGATTGAGGATTTCAAATTGTCCAAATTTGAGATTCAATCCTAATGTCCCTTTTTTTAGATATTGAGATGATAAGCATTACAGGCTGAAAGATCAGCAGTGAGATCGATATGCATATAAATTACTGTTTTCAGCATAATTCTTGAGATCGACGCCTGTACGTTATCACTGCAAGATACAGTATTGGCAAATAATTCGTAAAAAGGACGCGAACATTGAGAAAGTGAGTCTTCATATATCATCTCATAATCACGACCGTATGGTTGACCATTCATGTGTACTGATAACTCTAAGTCCGAAATGGGTAAATTTAAAGGCTGACTTCCATAGTTTCCAGAATAAGCGTCGTGTTCTACAGATTCCTATTTATTACCTCTGAGGTAATTACCCATGACGATGTTAGGATATTAATGCTCCGATAATCCTGGGTAAAGTTAAAAATTTTAGTTCTCATTCTCTTGATTGATATTTTGCGTATCGGTCAAAAAGAGATTGCTCTATTTCCATATGTTAAGGGGAGTATAATTTCACTTTACGTATAATAAAGATAAGCATCCAGTAATTTAAAGATAGGTTTGGTTGCCGTAGTTGTATGCTAAAAGAGCACTTGAACATTAAGAGAAATCAGGTTGTGATCTAGTTAACCTATACGAGTGGGCCACTGATGGTAGAATAAGTCTTTCCGGAGAGAATATATCACCGTTTACACGCCCATAAATTCATACGTGTTATTTTTAGACTTAACAGGCGTGGCTCTATGTGCGCTGCATCTTTTAAATGTAATTCTACTTGATTGGAGATGATGACTCCTTGCATCTTGAGAAAATAAATTTAGTTAAAGTTTCAATATAACTTCGATAAGGGTAACTTGCGGCTGATGCTCCTAGAGATGTTTCATTTAAAAATACCTCAAGTTGATTAAAACACGTATACAGGAAATTTGTCTCAGTGGATACTATGTGATCGCTTCCTGTGAGATCTGACCCATCTTCGTTTACTAACTTAGTCTTCAGAATATAAAAATACATCGAGGCCAAGATATTGGTCAGATGTACCGGGGATATTGAATTCGATAGGTACATCTTATTTGTGATTGCATGAACGGGATTAATACCAATAAAGGATTCACTCACACTGACTGTGTAGGGTTCACAGAGAAGAGATCCAATTCACTCTTACAACAGTCTGGGCTGGAGGAATGAAGGAAATGCATCTTGTGGTACAATCCTCAGACGTATAATGATGAGAGATCTGTTTAAACATTCTTTATATACAAAATAGTTACAGGTTGTCACTGTTTATGTGAAATAGTTGCCATTCAGCATCATTATTAAAGGGTAAACACATCAATACACTTTTTCTTTAATGGTCCTTTCCTATTCCTCTTTATAGGTTTTTTACGATGACCTACACCTTGACCAGTCATCTTACTTCGTATTTTTCGTTTAACATCATCTAACATTTCATCAGAAGCATCGGCTAATCGACGTTTACAGCTGTTCGAGGGTCGATACCGCCCATGATATCCTGGAAAGTATCTATACCTGTCCTAGCTGCTTTGTTTAGCGAGGCGTATTTGCTCCTGATTTAAACAAAGGGATAGCGCGTCTGAACAACGAAGCAAATTCCACCAAACCATACCCTCTCTGATTCTTTAATTAAAAAACATAAAAGTATTCATTATAATATTATTATTATTATTTAACGGAGCTTCCTTCACTAATGTGTACTTTACACACTGATGTTCCAGTCATGAATGGGTATGGATTACCTTCTACATCTCTTATATAAATACGAATCGACTCAGTTGGGGTCTTACTCAAAGGTAAGTAGTGAACATTATGAAAACTTATAACTCTTTTACCTTTAGGAAAATATGAACTACTCTTAACAAAGATGCTTTAGTATTTCCCTACGTACTGATGGTCTATAATATCTGTATAAACATAGCACATTACCAGGATCTGAAAATCTTAAAGGCCTGCCATACAAAATTGTAATGAACTCTCGGTGTTCATTTTTTGTGACATACTCTTCCATCGTTTGTATATAAACGTATTAAATCCTTTAGAGATGGTTTGATATTATTTCTCAATGTTTTGTTTACATATGAATAATGGCAATTACGAAACCAACCTGAAGGGCTGAAAATAAATAAACCTATATCGTTCAGGTTTACTTGAGCTTGAGATTTTAAGGTGATTAACACGTTATCTTCGTTAACGGATTTATTAACAAGAAACACTAAATCTTTACATAACTGACTTGCTTCAAATTTTTTAAGTCTATGAACACATCGGTAACCGATTTATAGAAACCGCGGTTTATTAAATATCTTTCAAAGAAATATTCTTTCTTGCCTCGTTTGATGACTGACATATTATCGTTAATTTTTAATACATTTTTAACATTATCAACATTTCTAAATATCGAAAACGCCAAATATGATTCAGGCCTATTCTCTATATCTGCGTCGAGAATTATTTCACTTAATCCAGCTTCAAACATTTCTCGTTCAAAAGTTATAGGGTTCAATAATGAGTTGTAAGTCTGATATTTTTATTTTCCGGAATGTAGAGTCCATGAAAGCGATGCAGGGGCAGCGTTAACAATAGAAATGATCTCACTCTCCATGTTCACAAAGTAAACTGATCCAATCTTTCTTAATCACAGCATTTAGTATAACTGTAAACTTTCATTGTAACCTACCCATTTGACAGATACTTTTATTTTTACTTTTCCTTTAGATCCTAATATTTTTTCATTATACTCATGACTCTTTAGATCGAAATTGTATTTCTTGTTATTTCCTGTTTATAGAATCCTCCTTATTTTTTCACCATCTAAATCATCAAGGATAGTATAATTTTAACCCGTCTCGGGAATTCTCTGATAGTATCTACTTTTATAAAAACTTCTCTCGACCATCTGCTTCATACCCTTTCTGAAATTTTCGTCAGTCCTGGATACTCTTACAATCTCTTACTTTAATGCCTGTGTTATCTTTTATTTTCCCCTTTGGGTTACAGGTCAAAACAGGTTTCGACTTCACCATCTCTATAGGGATATTCTTATGTTCTATGATGAGACCGATTATAAGAGTAAGCCAAGTTTGCAGTATATCCATATATTTAAATGTATTCATCTTCGAGAAATACTATGGCATTCTTTCTTTGATAGTTCTTTGTACTCTTTTCAACTATTTGCGGCTTTATTAACTGAAAATGTTGTAATACCCTATTTCATACTCTGTAACTAGTTCTTGAAACTCTTACCTAAAAATTCTGTACCCTATCTGTCATATCATTTTTGGCAATATCTATTCATCCTTTATTTATAATTTCTGCTGGACGTTGCTGTAGCAACAGCTTTGATTTTTTATCTTTTTAAAACCCTTAACCATAAGTATCTAGGAATATACATCTATCACAAAAAGAATATAGTGATACCCCTCATTGTAAAGATTTATATTTTATCATATCGGTCAAGTCTAGTTGCCATACGCTATCTAAATGGGGAGCTATAGTTTTCCGTGTAGGAAATTTTTTTACGTATAGGTTTATGAAGGGTAAACGCATCCTCACCCTCTAAATATTTTTTCAATTCTGTTTTACTAATTTGTGGGAACTTTGAGGCAAACCTTGAAAAAAACCCGTAACTGTATGGCTGTTTCACATCAAAGTAATATTTATCGACCGATTCAATAACATACATAATTAACAATGACATTAACAATAAAATTATATGCATTATCTGAAGATGATAAAAAAAAAACAAAAAAAACAAAAAAAAAACAAATGTATATATAAAATATTTTATTTTTAACTACAAAATAATATTAACTATTTTAAATTACAAGTCTAAAAACATAGCAATTGTATACAGAAAGATAACATAGAATATATACATAATTTTAAATTACAAATAATACAGTCATATAAAAATTATGAACTAATCCATTTTGATGCGATGTGTGGTTTTTTCCTATTCTTCCTACACTTGAACGTAATGTACTTCTACTTAACAACTTTAATCTACCCGATGCAAAAGAAGTACCAGAGGGACTTGCATCAGGTCTAGGAGACAATGGAATATTATCCAAATCCGCTAATCTTTGTTTATTCAGGATTAAAGTTCTCGGAAAATTAATAGTCTGAAGTTCTTGTTTGATCCTGCTCCATCCTGTTACAGGAGCCTTCCTCCAATCGCGCGAGAGATCGGATATCAAGTCAACAATATTCGAGCCAAGTATTGTTTCCCCGTCAATAATGATTTGACCGAGTTCATTCCATGTAATCTGATCTTTTAAAATATTATATAGAGCTATACCCGTTTTCTTACTCCTCATTGGCAAGCTTTCCTTGAGTACATGTTTAAAATTGTCTTCTCTTTTCACCATAGGCTTAGTATCTGCTACTAGAGCTGAATCTTCTTTAGGTGAATTTAATAAAACTTTCAGATCTACTAATTTTTGTATAGCATTTTGATATAGGATTCTTTTTTCATGAATGTTAACATCAGAGTTTAATATTTGATGCAGTTCCTTCTCGTAATTATTTATCTGCACAACTTGAGGATCATATAAACTCAAAGGCTGCTGTTGAATCAACGGTTGATAAGGGTTATAGCTGTCCTGCTGCAGTTGAGGGTTTGATTGAGGTTGTTCGAATTGATTTGTTGTGTTGTTTTCTTTTGTTGTTGTAGTTGTTGTTGCATTTGTTGTTGTGCTGTTTGTTGTTGTTGTTTTCGTTGTGGAGGCAGGGTCCCTCCATTGTATAGAATATCGAATAATGGTATTTGGGTGTAGGGGTACCTTCTTCATACATTGAGCAGCCACTTGAGTTGTATCAGAGGGCTATAACGGAAAGATAAAGTCAGAATACACCGCTTTCTGTATTCAGCTTCTTTCTTATTTTTAAGTTTTCATTACGGTTACCAGCAAGTTTGTTTAATGAGTTTCTATGACGACCGTAACTTCACCTTCTGAGGTCTGTTTAAGAGGGAACATTTCCTTTTATAAGATTTAGGCATACTGTCTGCTCTTATACATTGTATGGAATTTTCTTTTTCCTCATCAGTTACATCCTTCAGAATGATTTCTGCTTTTTATATTTCTAATAAAGCTGAAAATACTCTGACCTACAAATCACTCATTTCAGGTTGATATACTGTCCTCAATCTCATTAGGCAAGATTTTGACGCCAGTACCTCTATGCGCTGTTCTTAGGATGAAGCTCACAAAGTAAATAACCGTGAGGTATAGATTTAACTTCTTTATATACTTTTAGGAACTCTTTACGTTGAGTAGGACATTTGGGTAGCCACAACATTAACCTGACTCAATATCCCTTCTTTGCCCGAACAAGATAAATACTGTGTGTTTAAGGACACATCACGCATATACTTATTCTGATGAAAGATATTCTGCGTTATAAAAAATACTGTGATGTTTAAATGATGAGAGTAAACTGGGAAAGTTTCTGCTATATCCTCATTCAATTTATGCATCAAATCATCAAGGATTATAATTTATGCCCTGGTAACATTGAAGAGCTTTTATGTCAAATAAACCTTTCGTGAAATTCGATTACATCTTTGTAATCTTTACTTCTTGGTAAACACTGTAACACCATATGATTTTAACAGGTTGCCTGTTCGAAAATCTCAACACTCTGTTTAAAATGTTAATAACAGAAAGTTGTCCAACCCTGTAGACCAGAGACAAACCATGAGCAGGTGGCGGAACATAAATTTACCAACGTCCATTTTAGATCCCCGAACACTAATGAATAAGAAAAGGGTTGCACTTATGTTATAAAGGCTTTAAAAAAAAACTTGTTTCTTTTCCTGCTTTTATCCCAAGAACTTATTTATACTAAAGGAAAAATATGACTTGAATCAATAGATCAATAGATCAATAGATTGAAAGGTCATGGTGGGAGGGTGGTTTTTGATTACTGTTTACTGCATTTAGGGTATGTTAAAACGTAAATTTAGTAAGAAATTTGACCTTAATCAATAGATCATAGATCATAGATCATAGATCAATAGATCACAACTGGTCAGGATGGTGGGTGGTTTTGATTTACGATTTACTGATTTAGGTATGTAAAAACCGTTACAATTTAGTAAAAAATTTTGACTTAATCAATAGTTCAATAGACAATAGATCAATAGATCAATAGATCAATAGATCACAACTGGTCAGGGGGGTGTAGGGATTGGTGGTTTGATTTACTGATTTACTGATTTAGGGTATGTAAACGTGACAAATTTAGTAAAAATTTGACTGAATCAATAGATCAATGAATCAATAGATCAATAGATCAATAGATCATGATTGGACAGGAGGTAGTGGGTGGCTGATTACGGATTGATGATTAGGGTATTAAAAATGTAAGTTTTTATTGATAAACATGAAAAGCTTAAAAAAAAATTAGTAAAATAAAACAAAAAAATATTATTAAAAAAAATAAAAAAATAATTAAATTTTGTGGAAAAAAAATTAAGTTGAAAACAGAACACGTTTTGCACTCTCGTACCGGATCGTACATGCGGGATGCGAGGGGGCGCGCGCGCACGCGCCCTTCCCGCGACGGTTCGCGCCTGCGGGCGCGCGCTGGCGGCGCGCACTGCGCCCGATGCGCGCCGGCTGGCGCGCCAGCACGCGCCGGCTTCGCGGCTGATTGCACTGGCTTCAGCGCGT
Organism: Trachelipus rathkii; assembly: GCA_015478945.1. Taxonomy (NCBI): domain Eukaryota; kingdom Metazoa; phylum Arthropoda; class Malacostraca; order Isopoda; family Trachelipodidae; genus Trachelipus; species Trachelipus rathkii. Next base: position 29,007 of record JABUQX010000511.1, on the reverse strand, counting down.
TGCGGACGCGCCTTACGCATCGACCAGGAGCCTGTTGACGCTACCATCTTACCATTGGTGGAACCTCAAACACCCTTAGTCGAACTCTACATCATTATAAACATATATTTTAACACCACTATTGTATTATTATACAAATATTTACTATCCCAGCACCGCACTGCACCGGAGCCAGCACCAGTGCAGGAACCTACTCCTCAGATTCCTATACTAACTCTTTCTAGAAATTACACTCTGAATCCTCTCACCAAATTTCAGCCTTCTACGAGCAATTTAAATTTTTTTTTAATGGGGGTAGGGTCCCCTTTTGGGGGAGGACCCTTGGGGATGTAACTTCGTCTACGACGATGTTACGTACCCCAAAGGAGGGGTTGTACCAAGTTTGATAGAGATACCATGTCTCAAACTCTAACCAGAGCGTGGAGCGAAACGGAGCAATGCGGTGCGGTGCGGTGCGGTGCAGTGCGAGGTTGTGCAGAGGCTGAACCGACGCTGAAGGACACGCAGAAGGACTTAAAAAAAACAAACGTCAGAAGTAATTAAGAAGTGCACTTCTTCGACGTAATAATAAATAATAAATAATAATACAAACAGACAAACAAACAAACAGACAAACACTGTCTGTCGGTCAGACAGACCTTCGGTCTGTCTGACCTCCAAATGGTCGTTTTAGGCCTAATATTGGTCGCTCAGATCCCGCAACAAGGCGTAGCGCAATATCTGCGTCCACCCTCGGGGGTGACCCCCCTCTATATACATCCTACAGACTTGAAATTTACACGGATTCGAGCTTATCCCATACATAGCTTATATTCCAAGTTTCAGACCGATAGCTCTTATACTTTTTGAGAAAAAGGTGTCACCGGTCCGGACGTACTGATACTACTACTATATATATATATATATATATAATATATATATATATATATTGAATATATATATAATATATATATATATATATATATATATATATATATATATATATATATATATATATATATAATATATATATATATAATAATATATATATATATATATATATATATATATATATTGAATTAATTTGTCTTCCTTTTACTTTTCTTTGTTTAGACTTTTAACGCTCAAATAATTAATTTATCTCGTTTTTTTGACAGTTTTGAGCAATATTGAAATGACAGGAATTAATTCTTACTCTTTAACTAATTTAAATGAGTTAAAAAAATGGACGGAAAACAAAGGAAAGTGAAAACTGTTTTGAAGAAAATAAATTATTATTGTTTCCACTTTATTTTAATTTTAAATTACTTTAATTTATTGGCGTTAATTTTTTTTTTTTTTTTTTTTGAAGGTAAACTAAAAATGTTTTGCGTAAAATGTGTATTGTAATTTGAATAGTTTGTATGTATTTTTGTGTGTTAATAATGGTGTGTCTCCATACTAGCATGCAGATTAAATAAAAAAAAATGAAAAAAAATAAATAAATAAATTCTCTGATTTAAGAAGCCTTATGGGCCTATCTAGACTGTCCCAGTCAACCAATAATAGTTAATAATTAAGAAACCGCATTGACCCCTCTAGAATGTTCCAGTCAACTCATAAAAAATAAAAATAATACTTAAGAGGCCTCTTGGTCCATTTTAGACTGTCCCAGTCAACCAATGAAAATTAATAATTAAGAAGCCGCATTAAATTGGCCCTTCTAGAATGTCCTAGTCAACCCATAATAAATAATAAATAAGAATAATACTTAAGAAGCCGCATGGGCCAATCTACACTGTCCCAGTCAACCAATAATAATTAATAATTAAAAATAATAATCAAGCCACATTGATCCCTCTAGAATGTCCCAGTCAACTCATTATAAATAAGAATAATTCTTAAGAAGCCGCATGGTTCTTTTTAGACTGTCCCAGTCGACCAATAAAAATTATTAATTGAGAAGCGCATAATGGCCCCTCTAGAATGTCCCAGTCAACCCATAAAAATTGAAAATATTTTTTAATAATAATTAATGTAATTAATGAATAGTATTTATAATTAAGAAACCACATGGTCCTACCTAGACTGTCCCAGTCAACCAACAATAATTGAGAATAATAATTAAAAAGCCGCATTGGCCCCTCTAGAATGTCCCAGTCAATCCATAATAATTAATAAATGTAGAATAATTAATTCAGAAAAGCATCGGGCCTATCTAGAACTGTCCCATGTCAACCCATATTAATTAACAATTAAGAATAATTTATTCTTAATTATTAATGTTCTGGGTTGACTGGGACAGTTAGATAGGTCCATGCGGCTTCGAATTATTATTTTTATTATTAATTTTTGTTGGTTGACTGAGAAAGTCTAGGTAGGCCCATGTGGCTTCTTAATTATAAATAAATACTATTCATTAATTAATAATTACATTAATTATTATTAAAAATTATTCTTAATTCTTAATTTTTATGGGTTGACTGGACATTCTAGAGGGCCAATGCGGCTTCAATTATTAATTTTATTGGTTGGCTGGGGACAGTCTAAAAATGTTACATGCGGCTTCTTAAGTATATTCTTAATTTATTATGAGTTGACTGGACATTCTAGAGGATCAATGTAGCTTCTTAATTATTATTTTTAATTATTAATTATTATTTTTTGACTGGGACAGTCTAGATAGGCCCATGCTGCTTCTTAACTCTTAAGTATTATTCTTATTTATTATTTTTATGGGTTGATTGTTACATTCTAGAGGGGCCAATGCGGCTTCTTAATTATTAATTTTTATTATTTGACTGGGACAGTCTAAAAAGGACCATGCGCTTTTTAAGTATTATACTTATTTATTATGAGTTGACTGGGACATTCTAGAGTGGTCAATGCGGCTTCTTAATTATTATTTTTAATTATTAATTATTATTGGTTGACTGGGACAGTCTAGATAGGCCCATACGGCTTCTGAATTATTATCTATTTATTAATATATAATGGATTGACTGGGACATTCTAGAGGGGCCAATGCGGCTTTTTAATTATTATTCTTAATTATTAATTATATGTTGGTTGACCGGGACAGTATAGGTACTATGATAGGTAGGCCCATGTGGCTCTTAATTATAATTACTATTCATTAATTACATTAATTATTGCTAAAAATTATTCTTAATTATTTTTACGGGTTGAATGGGACACTCTAGATTGGATTCTGCGTCTTCTTACTGTCTCTAATATAAGATAATATATTATTATATAATATATATATATATATATATATATAATATATATATATATATATATATATATATATATATATATATATATATATTATATATATATATATATATAATATATATATATATATTATATTTATATATATATATATATATATATATATATTATATATTATATATAATCGTGTGACGTCACGAATCTGAAAAAATCAAAAAGAAATGCAAAAAAATCAAATAAAATCAAAAATCAAAAATTGATTTTTTCTAAAATAATAAAAAAAAAAAATCCCCAACCCTGCTTGCCACTAAACAATTTTCTTAAGAAACTTGACTTAACTTAACTTTTCTGAGCTTAGATATTTTTTTGAACTTAGAAATTTTTTTCAGAAAATATTTAGATCAAATACTAGATATTTACCCCAATATTCAAAATTCAAAATTACTGTAATAACATCATCTTTATACGACATATACAAAAACAATACATATAATTATATATAATTATAATATATAATATATATATATATATAATATATATAATATATATATATATATATATATATTATATATATATATATATATATATATATATATATATATACAAAGGTGGGCACTGTTAATGAGAAAGTTTAACGTCGTTAATTTTTAATCGTTAACAAAAAAATATTTAACGACGTTAATCATTAAAGCGTTTATCGGTAAAGAATGTAGCGGAAGTTAACGTTAATCGTTAACATTAACCGTCTTCAAAATATGTAGGAATAGTAATAATTATTGTTAAATTTCTTTTATTATAATAATATCCCTAACAATATTAAGAATGATATTAATCTTATCAGACAAATTAATTAGGCTTTGACCTATAGCAGATGCTTTTGCAGCTTACCGAAGAATACTTCCAAAGCGTAAATACCTTAAAGTACTCACTACTCGGGTGTCCGTAAAAAGAATGTCCCAGTTTCCATGCTTTATTATAACAGCATAATATACAATATCCATATTATATCATACATCAAAGTGAAGAGTAAGTTGCATAGTTTCGAAATGCACTTGCGCCAGAACGAGTTCCTGATAGGTCGACATACGCGCAAGCGCGCATTCAGATGTAGTCTTCTCTAATGCGTGCGCCACATACTGACAATGGCGAATCCTAAGCGTAAAGCTTTCTGTGTTCTGCAATTTGCTAAGTGTGAATCTGTAATTACGATTCAACGTGCGTATCGCTTACGGTTCCAATGTGACCCTCCATGTGGCAAAAACATTCGCCGATGGTATAGGCAATTGGCAACTATGGATGTCTTTGTAAAGGAAAAGTACAGGCGGCCCAAAGTGACTGTACAGGATGTGAACCGTATCAGGGCCTCGTTCCTTCATAGTTCTAAGAAAATCCGTTCGAAGAGCAAGTCACGAACTGAAGGTGCAAAAAACGACGGTTTGGAAGGGCTAAGGAAACGTTTACACATGCGTGCAAACCGGTTGCAGTTTGTACATGTTTTAAAGCCCGACGACTATGCTCTACGGTTTACCCTTGGCCTGTGCAGTGATAGGTCGACACGATGACCTTCTAGATCTTAGTGTTTAGCCATGAGTCCACCTTTCATCTCAGGGTAAGGTGAATGCCCATAATGTTCGTATCTGGGGTCTGAAAATTCGCATGAACTTGTAGAACCCGAACGTGATTCCCAAAGGCGTTTAACTGTTTCTTGCGCCATTATCCCGACGCCCAGGTCACGGACCTTTACTTTTGTAGGCAGAGGGCAACCGTACAGCGGTCGCCTATTCGATATGTTAAAACAAATGCTCTTTCCACAATTATTAGGGATGAAGAGGTAAACTTTATACGGCAGCAAGATGGAAGCCCCTCCACATTGAAGTCAAATAGTGCGAGCGTGGTTGAACGACTTACTCCAAGATCGTTGGGTTGGTCATAATGGTCCAGACGACAGAGCTTTAATATCTGGCCCCCCCCGTCCCCGGAATTAACGCCATTGCGATTCTTCCTATGGGGCTGCCCAATTATTACGCAGAATTGAAACGCAGAATTGAACATGCCGCTCCTTTCCATTACTCCGGATCTGTTAGCCAAATGTTTTGGAGGAATTGGATTATCGGCTGAATGTACCCCTATAACGAAGGGGACATATTGAACATATGTAGGAAAAACTCTGTTCAATGACCTTCACTTTGATGTATGATATGCTGTTGATATTGTTATATTACGGTTATAATAAAGCATTGAAACCGGGCCAGAAAATTTTCCAGGGGGGGCAAAGCTTATTAACCATATATATATATATAAATATATATATATATATATATACATGTGTGTTATATATATATAGAGAAAAAAAAAAGTATAATAAATATATATATTATATTTATATTATATATATATATATATAATATATATATATTATATATTACAGGGTGTATCATTAATATTGCGAAAAAATTCAGTATGATATTCCTTGCATAAATATAGGATAATATGTGTCAATAAACATTTCACCGAAAACGCCTCGTTTCCAAGATACAAGGTGATGAAACCTATTTAAACATTGTTACAATAAACAGTAAACTAAATGTGGAAAGGTAAATAACAAATTCATTCATTCATTAATATAAGAGACGACAATTTCAGCCCTGAAAAAATATACAACAGAAATAGTACAAAGCAATGGTGCACTAAGGTATAACAAATGTTGAAAATGGCACCATAGCGGCATACAGTCTTCTATTCTGCGACTCATTGATTGGCGGACACGTTCAAATATACCGTGTGTGTGCCGAATTGTGTCACAAGATGCGATTATGCGAGCCCTTAATTCTTTGGGACTTTCAACTGTTGCTGTATAAACCAAATGTTTCAGGTGACCCAACAAGAAGAAATCCAATGCATTTAGGTCTGGAGACCGCGGAGGCCAAGGTTCTGTACCTAGCTCGACCTATCCAACGGCGTGGATATACAGTGTTCAAATAGTTACGAGCAACTAAACTGAAATGAGCTGGAGCCCCGTCGTGCATGAAATACATTTTCGATCTTAATGTAATGGGACGGTCTTCCGAGTAGTGTAGGCAATCATGTTCAAGAAGATGGCGATAAACGTCTCAGTAAGGGCCACGCTGGTAAAAAGATGAACCTATCAATGTGCCAACATTCCGATCCATACATTCAATGAAAACTGTGTTGATGGCTGGGCTTTCAAATATTTGCATGTGGGTTCTCATCAGCCATATGTGATTGTTGTGGGGAAGTTCGATATGGCATCTCTGTGGAAGAAATTTGCCTCATCGGTGGAACGAATATTTTCTG
>JABUQX010000511.1:7500-20000 GCA_015478945.1 Trachelipus rathkii | reverse complement strand
AGACCCCGACTCCTGTGCCATCTGGGGCGGTATACCCTTGGGTATTCTTTAGTTTTAAAAACACAACCCAGTTATTTAAAGGCAACGTTAAGGTTCTACGTAATTAAAATAAGTTTAAAAATTACTTCTTCTAAATTTTATTAACTTTTTTAAAATCGCTTTTTTTATTTTTTAAAAAGTTTTCCAGGACTAACTCTTTACCTGATCCAAAAATGTATTCCGTTTTACTGTAGCCTTAATAGTTTTTAGATACATATGACGGACAATGGAAACGCTGACCATATATTATATACTAATATATTAATATATATATATATATATATATATATAATAGTATATATATATATATGCGGATATATATATATATATATATATAATATATATATATATATATATATAATATATCTATATATATAATATATTATATTATATATATATTATATATATATATATATATAATATATACAAGTATATATATATTATATATATTAATATATATATATATATTATATATAATATATATATATATATATATATATATATATAATATATTATATATATAATAATAATATATATATATATACGTATATATATATATTATATATATATATATATATATATATAATATATAATATATATATTAATATTATATATATATAATATATAATATATTATAATATAATATATATATATTATTATATAATATATAATACTTATATAATATAATATATATATATATACTTATATATATATGATATATATATAATTTGTCTGCATCTGGCATTAATTTTCAATTTTAACACCTAGGCCCTCCTAGCTCTGGTCAAAATCTTACAATAAACATAAGAACAGGAACACTAAAGAATGTTACAGACTTAGGGTTACATGCCAATAGTTTGTCTGAAAATTGAAAAAATATATAAAAATTTTATATATATATATAGTTATTTATTTTAAGTTTTTTATTCTATTGCAGTTAAAGTTTTATTTTATACAAAAAGAAAATTAAAAAATATTAATATATGAAATTGATTTGAATAGCAAAGAAAATCATAACAATGAAAACTCGTTTTTTTTGTCAAAAAATCCAAAAATCGATATATCGGCTGAAAAAAATATCATCGATATTTTTCGATACTATGCAAACAAATCGTTATCGAAATATCGGTTACTAAAACTCCACTTTGGCAAATTGGCAGTTGGCTGCTGCTGCTGTTGGCTAGGGATGCGATATTAGTAAAAAAAATATCGATATATCCGATATATCGATATCTTGATAAAATTTCGGATTACTGTCGATTCTATAAATCAAAAAAATATCGATATATCTCCAAAATATCGATATATATATAGCGATTATATATATTATAAATTCTTTCGGCTATTTTAATAATATGATATAAATATATAAAATATATTTAATATTTAAATAAATAATATATAATTGATATATATATATATATAGGTAAAGCTGAATTTTCGTCTGACCTTTGATATTCGATCATATCGTATAATATCGAATATTATCGATTTGATATATCGACTGATATATATTATATATATATATATAAATAATATTATATATATATATATATATAATATAGGGGCCATAGTCGAAACAGTCGAGAACGCCGTCCGGTCGGCACCAGACGTCATCATTCCAGGAATACGCAACCACATGGATCAATAACGAGGAGTCCATATTATACATGAAAAGATTTAGTATGAAGCTATTTTTTTCAACTTTCAAGAATTCTTTGTTATAACACTAAAACGATATACTAAGCTCGAACTACGCTTATTGCTACACCAGAAGAATGCTAAGATTTTTAGAGTGTCTTCTATAAAGATACCTTCAAAACCTGCACTAAATTACCTAGGAGTCCAATTATACATGATTGTGATTAAGATGAATGCTATTGTTTTCATAATTAGCTCTTTTCATTCGCATTTGAGTACGATATAGGTAATTTCTACGACGCTTTATACTACACCAGAATGTAGTTTTTTAGAGTTCTTCAAAGAAGATACCTCAAACAACCACCTAATAACTAGGAATCCAAAATATTACATGAAAGTGATTATATATGAATGCTTCAACTTTAGATTTTTGTTATAACACTTAAAACGAAATACCTAAGCTCGACCTACGCTTTATTGCTACACCCAAAATGTAAAGATTTTAGAAGTTCTCAAAAAGATTAGATACCTAACACCGGCCCTAAATTACCTAGGAGTCCATTTTATTACAGGAAGTGATTAATTATGAATACTAATTTTTTTAACTTTAATTTCTTTGTTATAAACACTTAAAACGAATACCTAAGCTCGACTACGCTTTATGCTACACCAGAATGTAAGTATTTAAAAGTTCTTCAAAGGATATACCCTCAAACACCTGCCTAAATTACCTAGGAGTCCAAAATATTAAATTAAAGTGATTTAGTATGAATGTAATTTTTTCAACTTTAGATTTTTTTGTTATAACACTTAAAACGGAATACCTAAGTGACTACGCTTTATTGCAACACCAGAATTTAAGTATTTAGGTTCTTCAAAGAAGATACCTCAAACACCTGCTAAATTACCAGAGTCCAAATTACTACATGAAAGTGATTTAGTATGAATGCTAATTTTTCAACTTTAGATTTCTTTTATAACACTTAAAACGATATACCTAAGCTCGACTACTCTTTATTACCTAGGAGTCCAAATTATAACATTGAAGTGATTTAGTATGATGCATTGTTTAACTTTAATTCTTGTTATAACACTTTTTAAAACGATATACCTAAGTTCGACGACGCTTTATTACTACACCAGAATGTAAGTTATTTACAGTTCTTCAAAGAAATACCTCAAACACCTTCCTAAATTACCTAGAGTCCAAATTATTACATGAAAGTGATTTAGTATGAATGGTAATTTTTTCAACTTTAGATTTTTTTGTTAATAACACTTAAAACGAAATACCTAAGCTCGACTACGCTATTTGCTACACCCTAAGTATTTTAGAGTTCTCAAAGAAGATACCTCCAAACACCGGACCTAATTACTAGGAGTCAAATATTACAATGAAGTGAATTAATTATGATTGCTAATTTTTTCAACTTTAGAGATTCTTTGTTATAACACCTAAAACAATATACCTAAGCTCGACTACTCTTTTTTGCTACACCAGAATGTAAGTATTTTAGAGTTCTTCAAAGAAGATACCTCAATTACCTGCCTAAATTACCTAGGAGTCTGAATTATACATGAAAATGATTTTAGTATGAATGTGCTAATTTTTCAAACTTCAGATTTCGTTGTTTTAAACACTTAAACGAATATACCTAAGCTCGACTACGCTTTTATTGCTACACCAGAATGTAAGTTATTTTAGAGTTCTTCAAAGAAGATACCTCAACACCTGCCAAAATTACTTAGGAGTCTGATTATACATGAAATGATTAGAGGAATACTAATTTTTCAACTTCAGATTTCTTTGTTTTAACACTTAAAAAGATTATACCTAAGCTCGACATACGCATTTTGCAAACCAGATGTAAGTTATTTTTATAGTTCTTCAGAAGAAAAAACCGCAAACACCTGCCTAAATTACTTAAGAGTCCAAATTATTACGAAAGTGAATTAGTATGAATGCTATTTTTTCAACTTAGATTTCTTTGTTATAACACTATATAAATCAATATAGTATATATATATATTAATATAATACCTATATAATAGCATATATTATAGTTAAATAGCGATATTCCAAAAATGTTCCCCGAAATGTGTTTTGAGATTATAGTAGTACGAATTAGATTTTAACTAAAATGTCCCAAAAGTACTCAGTTTTGGGATTTATTGTTTTTTGGGTATATCACTAAAGAATACCCACGGGTAGTCCGCCCCGATGTCAGGAGTCGAGGTCTGCTCTCGGCCTCTAGGTGGACTACGGAGGGGACTACCCTCCGGGATGGTCTCCGGAACCCCGCTCTTTGGTCTTTGGGTGTGTCGCGGAGGTTCCTCCGACCATCCCCTCCGGGAGTATATATGATAACGTTCTCCCTCCTCCGGTCCCAGCCCATCGTCGCTCGTAGTCTCCACTAAAAAGGTTAAGAATACCCATTTTTAAGAGGGTCTTGACTCACGTATAGCCGTAACATAATTACAGCCAACAACACACTGCCGTAAAACTAGCCCTCTGATAAACTCTTACTGATAGAGGGTTTATAGATGCCCGAAATATATATAGGAAACGAATATTTTGGATTATATCATTAAATGTAAATCATGGAGTGTTGACCTGCGTAATGTTAAATTTATATTGTGACCACCTACAAAATTAAAGAATAATGTTTTTATATTAAAACATCCAGCTCTATTATAATATATATATTATATAGAAAATATATATATATATCATGATGATATAATTATTTAGTTATTATAGAATTATGCTTAATTGTTATTTATTTCAATATCAACTATTTTATATAAGATATTTCTTTAGTATATATATATATATATATAATATATATATAATATATTATAATAATATATCATAAAAATATAATAAACTAGTATATATTTATATATATAATATATATATATAAATATAAATATATATATATAATATATTAATATATATACCTTATTATATAAAGTTCTTATATAGACTATAATCGCATTATATTATTATATAATTTATACTATACTAACTCATATATGACAGTAATGTATAATATAGTGATAATATAATTATAATAAACAGTATTACATATTTCATCGATATATATAAATGTAAAATACAAAAGGGATTACCCTTACTATTAAATTTAAAAAAAGATTTCCTCATTTGCAAACTTTTTAGACCTCGCAATTTTTGGAAAATATTGATTGATAATGCTGCACACACTTCAATAAACAATTAAAATATTATCATCAAGTTATTAATTTTAACTTTTAAATAATTTTATAAATAACTTCTCTATATAACATTCCCTCTAGCACCTCCTACTTCTATAACTTTGAAAATGCCAATATTTTGATGAAAAAAGCAATAGACGATTAAAAAAATCAGTAACTGCAAAAACCTTATTAAAGTGGATTCGTCATTAAGTAGGTCGATGAGTGAAATCCAATTTAAAGTTAAATCAAAACGGACAGAGTAGTTACCTGTAAATCTAAAAAATTTGTTGATAAATCCAGTTTACCTTAAACTTGTTCAAAAATTCATTGATAATGTTCGAAAAAGCAAATACACTGCAGTTATTATTTTAAATTTTAACATTTTTATGTACGAAAATTATTTATTATTTTTAAAATTCATTTCAGTAACACTTCCTACCTCTATCTCTTTCAAAACATTACTGAAAACAAGATGTCTGCCCTTTATCTGTGTTGGTATGGGTATTTTGAAAATAGGGTCGATCGATTAACATATATCGGATAAATCTAAAATATCGATGGTCAGACGAATTATTCATATTAGCTATATATATATATATATATATATTGCTTATATATATATATATATATATATATATATATATATATATATATATATATATATATATATATATATATATATATATATATATATATATATATAGAGAGAGAGAGAGAGAGAGAGAGAGAGAGAGAGAGAGAGTGAAATGTATTTTAGTGAAATAATAACCTTTCTTTTTTACACACAAAGTCTGAAATTCGAATTTAGTAAGTCATAATTACACTTACGGACATTAGTTAAATAAAAATCATAAATTTATTCAAACATTAGTCTTTTCAATATTATTAAATGTAAAAATATAAATAAGGTGAAAATGAAATAGAAGTTTTCTAATATATTTATTTTTTAAATATATATATATATATATATATATATATATATATATATATATATATATATATATATATATATATATATATATATATATATATATATATATATATATATATATATATATATACATAGTATATATATATATATATATATATATATATATATATATATATATATATATATATATATATATATTTTATACATACATTTAAATTTATTTAACAATATATCTAATATGTATATATATATATATATATATATATATATATATATATATATATATATATATATATATATATATATATATATATATATATATATATATATATATATATATTGTAGCGTACACTATCACACTTTTGAAACTTCTTCATATATATATATATATATATATATATATATATAGATATATATATATATATATATATATATATATTATATATATATATGTTCGTTGTTATTTTATATATATATATATATATATATATATATATATATATATATATATATATATATATATATATATATATATATATATATATATATATATATATATATATATATATATATTATATATATATATATAAAATATATATATATCTATATATATATATATATATAGTATATATATAAAAAAAACCAGTTTCAAAATAAATTTTAAGAGCTTGACAAAAGTCAAAAAATGAAAATGTAACGATCATATGCTTAAGTGGCAACAATATGAAAATTTATAATTTCTTAAATTCACACACAAACAATCTCCGCTTTTTCATTCAAGCACGAAGAGTCCCCTTTTATTAATTGAAAATATACACTTTGTTTCAATTCTTACATAATCTTTTATATTTATGTAATATTTTCATTCATTTGACCAATTTTCGCAAAAAAATAAGAATTTTATCGTAACATTATAAAATTTGTAAAAGATCGATCGTTTCTATAATATTAACTCGTGCTAAGCACGAGAAGCACGAGTATAGGAGTCACCTCTCATATATATATATATATATATATATATATATATATATATATATATATATATATATATATATATATATATATATATATATATATATATATATATATATATATATATATATATATATATATATATATATATTGCTTTTTTTAAAGTAAACACTAATCATGGCCCTAAATTAGCAGTGGAGGTGGTTTTACAGAGGGAATAAAGCTTCGAGTAAAGTAGAAAATCTTCGCATATAAACTTAAACATTTCTAATTTCAGATTAAATTAAAATTTAATTAAAGATTTAACCTTAACATCAAAACTAGTATTGTCCTGTATTATATAGTATACCTTCATTACTTTTTACAAATATCTAATTTGAAAAGTAAAATACGCAATAGGTATATTTTATGAAAATTGTTCTTCCGCTATAGGCCTCTACTTCTTCTCTTGTATAATTAATTATCTGACCTCCTTCCCTATTACTCCTGAGTCAGACAAAATGTACCCATCATCCAAACGCGCCTGAAAAAATACACACATTTTGCTTAAATGTTATTTTATGAAAAAAGAAAACTGCTCAAAATTTCTAGAAGTAAAAAAAAATATCGTTGATTCGATACTGAAAATAAATATCGATATATCGATATATCGGCTGAAAAATATCATCGATATTTTTTCGATACTATCGAAAAAATATCAATATCGATATATATCGGTCCTCTTGCGGCATCCCTATTTTGCCTATTATTCAGTCTTCATTCGGCATTCGGTATGTTAGTATTGTTTTAGATGTTCTTTCATTACTGTGTAAGATAATTTAAATTTTGTAAAATTGTGTGTTAACACATTTTTGTTAGCAAGTGCTAACATATTTCTTGCAACATTTTATTATTTTGTGAGATTGGCTAGGATTTCTTTATTGTCGCTCTCTTAAAACTCATAGCATTTTCTTTCTACTAGATATGGCTTAATTTTAGCCATTGTGTCAAATTTTATAAGTTGCCTGCTAATACAAAATTTTTGGCTAATTTCTGTTAGGTTTAATATAAATATAAAAATCATTTCCAGTTGTCTTATTCATTTAAAATGACATAAAAAACCCGGTAATACTTTAGCTGAGGTGAATAAACTTTACGTAACTATTACATTAAAACTATAAACTTATAATTTACAAAAATGGTATCAAAAATTCTCTGAAGTTTTTTTTACCGATTAACGTATATTATAAATGCATATTTTTAATAAAAATATGAAAAATTACGCTCCGAAAAAAAAAATTGACTAATTTCGGCGTTTTTTTAGGGATAACACTATCGATGTTTGTTTTTGATATTTTCCGATTATTTATATATCGATAAAAATAATTTTCTTTCGATAATTTTTTTTTACGATTATCAACGATTCAATTGAACCATAGTATATTTATACTGTGATTGAATATACCAAACGTAGTTAATTAAATAAAAAATAAAAAAGATTTGTTAAATAATTATTTTTCGTACGATAGAATATACAAAAAATTAAATAATGCTCTAAAAAAATTTATATATATATATATATATAGTATATATATATATAAAGAAAAAAAAAAAAAAATAAATATATATATATATATATATATATATATATATATATATATATATATATATATATATATATATATATATATATATATATATAGAGAGAGAGAGAGAGGTTAGGCCTACGCCATATATAAATCGATCTACGTAAACGTAAACTTTTACGATAACGTATTTATATCCATATAAGGCCTACGGCATATATATATATATATATATATAGTTATATATATATATATAGTATATATATATATATATATATATATATATATATATATATATATAGTGAAATACATATATATATATATGTGTGTATATTTCTATATATATATAAATATTATATATATATATATATATATATATATATATATATATATATATATATATATATATATATATATATATATATATATATATATATACTATATATTATGTACCATACCCCGTCAAGTAGAAATTTATATGCAAGCTCCGCGTGACGTCATACACGTCAGGATTTCCGCGTTACGTATACTGTGACGTCATGACTAATTTTATCGAATATATATATATATGGTATATATATATATATATATATATATATATATATATATATATATATATATATATTATAATTTGGGAATTAGAAGCATACTGGGGAGGTGGAGATAGTTAAACATCAGCGGGGTTCTGAGACCCTGGAGGGGGCCTCAGTCGTTCTCGAAGGCCGAGAGACTCCCTGCCACTGGGCACTTTTGGGGTACGCATTAGTTTAAAAAACATTATTTTTTTAACTAATGTGTACCCCAAGGGTAGACCGCCCCGATGGCAGAGTGCCGAGCCTCCGGCCCGGGAACGACAGGGTAGGACCATTTCTCTGGGAGGCCTGAACCCCGCTCTTGGTATTTGGGTGCCGTGTTCTCCGCCCCTCTACGGGGTATGAAAACGTCCCCTCTTCTGCCCTGTCACTCGAGCCCCCTATTGGGCCGTGAATATATATATATATATATATAGCAGTATATATATATATATATATATATAGTTATTATATATATATATATATATATATATATATATATATATATATATATATATATATATATTCCCATTACAATGTACAGGGTTTGAACCAAGTTTTTTTTTGTGCAGATTTTAATGCTTTACTTTTCTGAACTTTTAAAATTTTTTGAACAGAAAATTTTCGGTCTCAAAATGCAGTCGCTGTCTAAAATATTATATATATATAGTTACGGTACATAATTATATATATATATATATATATATATATATATATATATATATATATATATATATATATATATATATATATATATATATATATATATATATATATATATATATATATATATATATATATATATATATATATATATATATATAATTATTTTTCTTTTTATATTACGTAAAAAATATTGTTTTCCAATTATTATTATTTTTTTTAATTTAAATATTTTTAATTTTTTACGTACATTCTACTATGGTACATTTTTTAAAAATAAAATCGTTGATAATCGATAAAACAATTATAATATCGATAATTAATAAATATCGATGTATCGATAGGTTGAAACGCATTTCGACGTCATTCTTCATCCCTACACGAACGAAAAAAAGCCATAAAGTTACATTTTTCCTAGCGTTTTTTTTCATATTTTTATTAAAAATATCCATTTATAATATACGCTAATCGGTAAAAAAAACTTCAAAGAATTTTTTGATACCATTTTTGTAAATTATAAGTTTATAGTTTTAATGTAATAGTTACGTAAAGTTTATTCACCTCAGCTAAAGTATTACCAAATTCCTTTTTGATACATAATGAACAAGTTTTTCATGTACATAGAGGTACAGCGTTGATTGATTCGATTCTATTGATGATTCTTGATACTTTTGACAAGCTGACTCCTAATTTTTCAAAATTTCCGTTACGTGACTCGTATCAAGTTTGTCGTATGATTATTAGTCCGTCCGGTTAATTACTTCATTTGTTCGATGTAGTAAAATGTGTTTCGTGTTAGTGTCAGTGTATTAATTTATATGCTTTTGTTAAATCCCCTTATAACTTTGCTTCTAATATTTTCTAAGCAAAAATACGGTAATTGTTACCCAGAGGGTTGTCACCCCCGATTTTTATGAAAATCACCTAAAAAAATATTAAGGAAGAATATTGAGAACGAAAATTGTCGTTTAGGAAAAGTTACAGCCTCTCAAAGTTGTTAAAAATCCCATAGACTTTTCAATATTGATCGATCCAGGTTAGGTCTCATTTCAGGCCCTCTAAGTCAGGTTATGATAAGTTTTGTTAGGTATACACAGAGAAAATCTATGTAGAATTAACAAATCTTATCATAACCTGAACTAGGATGGCCCTAAAACGAGCACGAGGCCCACTAATTTTTATTATAAGAAAGTCTATGGGAAAATTTTAAACTTTCAGAGGCTGTAACTTTTTTTCCTAAGGAGACTGCCGATTTTCGTTTTCACTATTCTTCATTATTATTTTTTTAGAGTATATCCATTTTCAAAAAATTTTTTTGTTTTTTAATAACAAATCCTATGGGGCTTTTTACAACTTTGAGAGGTTGTAACTTTTTTTTCCTAAAGAGAGCGACTTATATTATTATTATTATTCTTTATTATTATTTTTTTAGAGACATCCTGATTCATAAAATCTGGGGTGACAACCCCTCTGGGTAAATACTACTAAAAATACAATAAAATATGGAACTGTTATCCATGGTTTAAATATATATAGAAATAGGAGCAAAGAATATATATATATATATATATATATATATATATATATATATATATATATATATATATATATATATATATATATATATATATATATAAGAGTAAGCTCCAGTTGACATCATGTAACTCCTCGAGAACGGCAGCAATTTGTAGTAAAACAATTACATATTTGGAATCAGCTGGGAAAATTCTAAGGAGGGCTTTAATTTTTTTTTTTGGCGTTTATCGGTAATTTAGAAATTTCTTTTTTTCCACTAGCTCTGAAATGGATAGAGGTGTAATTTAAGTCCCCCTGTCGTCCACCGGGAGGCCGAGAGACCCCTGCCATCTTTGCGGTTTACCCAATGGTATTCCTTTAGTTAAAAAAAAAATATTCCTTTACACTATGCTATTACTTTAATTACAAAAAAAAAAAAAAAAAAAATTACCTCTTAAAATACGTTTCCAAATTTAAATTCTTCTAAATTGATTTTTAATCTCTTCTAAAAACTCAATAAATCGATTTTCTTTTGGAATATTTTTTTCCAAATATTTTGAAATATAAAAATCAAATAATAATGAAATAACAATCTAAATATATAAAAATACTATAGTAATGAAGATATGTTGCTTCACATTTATTCGTTTTTCAGTCGTAGGCTGAGCATTGCCTGGCTACTTAATTTAGATTTTAGATGATAAAAATATCGTCAATTGCTTAGAGAAAATTATGGCTCGTTGTTATATTTCCGAAGAATAAAAAAAAATAAAAAAATAAAATAAAAATAAGAAATTAAAAACCCCTCCTTAGAATTTTCCGCTGATTCCAAATATGCAATTTGTTTTACTGTAGGTGCTGCCGTTCTAAAGTTACATGATGTCAGCTTATATATATATATATATATATATAAATATATATATAAAAACAATAAATATATATATATATATATATATATATATATATATATATATATATCATATATATATATATATATATATATATATATATATGGCCAGCTTTTAGATTATCCGTCATATGTATCTTAAAAACTATTAATGCTACAGTAAAACGGAATACATTGGTGGAATGCTGGTCCAATTTTAATTAGAATACATTTTTGGAATCCTGGTAAAATTTCACATAGAAAAATGTAAAAATAAAAATAAAATATGTTATTACTGATATAATATATTGTGTTGATGAGATTCTTGATTATTTCAAATAATAGACTTTCTATTAAATTTGGCTCTCAAAGAATACCCCAAGGGTATACCGCACCGATGGTAGGTCGGGTCTCTCGCTCAAACTACGTGGGTAGGATTCACCTTCTCTCCGGGAGTGGCCCCGAAACCCCGCTCTTGTATTTGAAGTGTTGCGGTT
>JABUQX010000510.1:0-22500 GCA_015478945.1 Trachelipus rathkii | reverse complement strand
GGAGAGAAATGTGAGTTTGGCAGAGGCGAGAAGAAAGGTGCATAATAGAAGTGAATGGCTGCGTTTTTTGAGGGGGTATGGTTGTGGCCCACTTGGGCCAAGGGATGAACCCCGCATTGACCAGATGTCATATGAAGGGTTCGTCGAGGTCCCGTGAAGCTCTAGGGAGGATTTTCTGACTGCAACGTGTTCTCACTAAAAGGTAAAAAGGGGGCGGTAAGGCTGGGTTTTCTTTTCAACTTGCGTCATATTCTTCTACTATTTCTCTGTTTCCGGTGCATATTACGCACCTTACCCCCAGTCTTGGGGAGATAAGGTGGGAGGTGATGATGATGATAATAATAATAATCTTCATCTTCCTTCTTTTTCCCCAAGACTGGGGGTAAGGTGCGTGACATGCATCGGAAAAGAAAAGTGGTAGAAGAATATGACACAAGTCGAGAAGAAAGCCCAGCCTTACCGCCCCTTCTACACCTATAAGTGAGAACTCGTTGTAGTCATAAAATCCACCCTAGAGCTTCATGAGACCGCAACGGACCCTCACTATGGCATATCGTCAAGTTTAGGGTTCATCCCTTGGCCCAGGAGGGCCATAACCATACCCCCTCACAAAACCCCGCCATGCACTCCAATTATGAACATTTATTCTCGCCTCTGCCAAACTCACATTTCTCTCCTTCAGACATTCGTTTACTGACTCAATCCACTTTTTCTTCGGTCTCCCGGCCTGTCGATTCCCAACACACTCACCACTATACATCCGCTTAACCAACCGACTCTCATTCATTCTTTCCACATGACAAAACTCTCAACGTACTTTCATTTATTCTCTCGTTTACCCCTTTCTTCACACCTAACACGCCCCTAAAATTGTCCTTCTGAACAATTGAACTTAGATCTATACCTCTTATTCCAGACCATAGTCTCACTACTATACATTAACACAGGTAACAACATACCCTATGTAAGACCCTAGCGCACTCAAGACTTAAGTCCTTTTACATCCACTAATGATTTAATTGCACCAGCCACCTTCCTGCCATTCACAACTTTCCTACTACACTCTGCATCATCCGTTCACTTTTCATCCAACATATATCCTAAATATTTAAACTCAGACACTTGTTCCAGCTGCTCCCCATATAACATAACTTCACACCGAGGACTGTCCTCACTCACAACCATAACCTTACTCTTATCTACGTTTACTTTCAAACCCCTCCTTTTACACACCCTGCCAAATCTCTCTTAGATTCACCACACAAAACCAAATCATCCCCATATAATAGGTAGGGCACCCTCCACTAACCTCTTTTCTCCATCATTCTAACACCATTTCCTGCCACCCCTATCTCTAATTCTTTCATAACCTCATCCATATACAAATTAAATAACAATTGAATAATAATAATGATAATGATAATAATAATAATAATAATAATAATAATAATAATAATAATAATAATAATAATAATAATAATAATAATAATAATAATAATAATAATTTCTCTTATAAAAATAATGATTTTACTTAATATTTAAAATCATTCATGCTCCTTATATCTTCAACTTTAATATTTTAGTAATTTAATATATAGTAAGCACCTTCAAAACATTGATTTTCTAAAAATTTTAATATGCGAGAACATGGACAGACATACAAAATTCTAGTACTTTAAATTTAGAGCTCTTAAATTATGATGCAGAAACATAATTTTTCTCCAGTTTCTGCTGTAATATTTCCTCACTTAATCGCCAGAAATTGACGATGACGATTGAGAAAAAATATGCCGATTTTGACGATGACGATTAATCGTCCTATCACTAATATATATATATATATATATATATATATATATAATATATATATATATAATATTATTATATATATATATATATATATATATATATATATATATATATATATATATATATATATTATATATATATATATATAATAATATATATATATATAATATATATGGACTTTATAAAGTGGTTGACTCCGTTAAAATTAGGTTAGGTTAATTTTAGGTTAAGTTTGGTTAGGTTAGGTTAGGTTAGGTTATGCTTAGGTTAGGTTGGTTAGGTTACCCCAAAAATTTAAGTATTACCCTAAAATTATTAAAAAAACGATACATTAATTATTGATTTCGCTCCTGGAGTCAACCACTTATAAATAGCATATTATATATATTTATTATTATTAATTATATTATTGTACATTACACTTTTGTCACCGCTTGAGCGGGGTAGTGGTGCGTACAGCCTCCCTCATTCACCACCCCCCCTCATCTCGCCCTCACCCACCTCCTCCACCCCCCTCTATCTCTCGCCAACACCCTACCCTCTTCCTCCCCCATCCCTCCCTCCTCCATCATCTCCTTTATTCCATCCATCCACCTCCTTCTTGGTCTCCCCCTTCCTCTCCTTCCTATCCCTTCCGCCTCCCAAACTCTCCTAACCTCTCTGCTCCTCCATTCTCACTAAATGCCCATACCATCTTAACATTCCCTTCTCCGCTCTTCCCACCAGACCATCCTCAATCACACCTCTCCTCTCACCACCTATTCCTAGCCTCTCCCTTCTGCTAAACCCCACAAACCGGCTCTCAAACCCCTTCATCTCAGAATACTCCAACTTTTCCGGACCTAGCATTCAAACCCCCACGGTTTCACACCCATACAAACACCGCTGGTACACAGATTTTTTCAAACATACTTATCTTAACTATTCCGGATAGCATCCCCCCCTTTCCATATTTTCTCTCAGACCACTCAAAGCCCTCATTCCTTCACCTATTCTATGTTCTATCTCCCCTCCTTCATCCCTCCCCCTTACCCAAATCCATCCCTAAATACCTAAAAATCTTTACTTCTTCCAATACTACCCCCCCTCCTCTAACCTCTCAACCCCTCCCCCTCCTCACTTTCCCCCCCTCCTCAAACACTAACACTTTTCTCTTACCTGATTTATTTTAAGCCCCTTTTGTCCACACACTCTCTCCAAACTCCTCACCAAAATAACCTCAGCCCTTCGCGTCTTCGCCACTAGGGCAAGTATCATCGCAAAACAGATCATGTTCACTCCGCTTCTATCATCCCATTCACATCAATTCCACCCCCCTCCCCTCCCTCACCATTTCTCTGCAAACACTCTCCATAAACAAATTTGAATAGCCACGGGCGACATTACACACCCCCTGGCCTCAATCCACACACCGTCCCAAACATCTCACTCTCCCCTCCTAAAACTCTCCTCACACACATTCTACTATTCTTATAAAAGCCCTAATACCTTTCCCTAAATTACCCCCCACCCCATTTTCCTCAACACCCTCCACAGTTCACCCCTATTCACTCTATCATATGCTTTCTTTCTTCTCTAAATCTAAAAAACATCCATACACTTTCCCTTTCCTCTCAATACTTTTCTCCACAAGCAAGCATCTTTAGTGTAAACACTTGGTCCACACACCCTTTTCCCTCCCTAAATCCTCCTTGTTCTTCCCCCATTCTCCCCTCCGTTAAACCTCTTACTCTCTCAATCAGTATTCTTCCGTACACTTTCCCTACCACACTTAAAAGACATATACCTCTATAATTTCCCACATTCCATCCTATCCCCTTTCCCCTTATACAGGGGAACCAAACAGCCATCCTCCCAATCCTGTGGTACCTCACCACTCCTCCAACATATGTTATATAACCTATGCAGCCATTCCTCCACCCCTATACCTCCCTTCTGCAACATTTCCATTCTCACACCATCCAGACCTGCGGACTTCCCTTTTTTTCCTTTATTCACGGCCCTAATAATTTCCTCCATTTATATTGATCCTATACCTCCCTCCCCGCTTCGTTTCCCATCCTCACCTCTTGCATATCTACCTCCCCCTTCCCCCCCCCTTCCTTCAAATATCCCACTAAACTTCCCCCCCCACCTCTTCCTCACCCTATCCTCTCCTCCTATCCACTCCCCATCTCCTCCCTTAATCCTCTCCCCCAACCCCTCCTTCTTCTTCCTTTTTTTATAACTTCTTTCCAGAACATCTTACTCCCCGATTCAAAATTTTCCGTCACTTTTCTACCACCATTCCTCTTTTGCCTCTTCCTCTTCGCCCTCTCCACCGCCCTCTTTGCTTTCCACTCTAACCCTTCTATATTCCTCCCAGCTATCTTCTCCCCTACTTCCCAACCATTTCACATAAGCCTCCTTTTTCCTTTTCACCACCTCCTTCACCTCCTCACTCCACCATTCACTCCCTTTCCTTCTGCTTGCACCCACCCTTTTTACTCCACATACCCTTCTAGCCTCTTCACATACTGCCTCTCTAAATCTCTTCCACTCCCCCTCCACCTCCCCAATTCCCGTCCCTCTCACGTTTCTCCACCTGTCCTCCATACCTCTCCTAAACTCCCTCTTACATACTATCTCCTCCAATTTTTCCACCTTTATCACTTCCACTCTCCTCTTTTCTCCCCTTTCCCTCACCGTCACCTCTCCTCCCACCCTTATCCTGGCAATCACCAAATAGTGATCCGATATCCCCCTCCCCGCCCCTCTAAACACATTTACATCTAATAATCTACCTCTATCTTTCCCATTTACACACACATAATCTAGTATCGCCTTCCCCCCCGTTATCTCACTCTTCCATGTATACTTATGATTATCATTTTTTTTGAACCATGTATTCCCCACTATCATCCTTCTTTCGACACATAACTCTATCAGACTTTCTCCATTATCATTCCTCTCCCCTACCCCAAAAGGTCCTATTATTCTTCCTACCTCCTCCCTTCCCACTCCTGCATTCAAATCTCCCAATAGACAAATTTTTTCATTTACCCCAAAACTTTCCCAACACTCATTCAATTCTCCCCAAAATCTTTCTCTCTCCTCCTCTCTCGCTCCATTCACTGGTGCATATGCACAAATAAAAACCCACATTTCCCCCCCGAATTTCACTTTTACCCACATTATCCTAGAACTCACCTGGTTACACAATCTCACCTTGTCCCACATCTCTTTCCTCATAACTATTCCCACCCCCTCCCTCGCCCTCACTCTCTCGCTCACCCCCCATACCATACCCTTGTATTTTCCGAAATCCAACTCCCTCTTTCCCTTCAACTTAGTTTCTGTTATCCCTAACACATCCAACCTTTTTTCCTCAAACATCAACCCCACTTCCTCCCTCTTCAAATCCTCGTTTACCCCTCTCACATTCATACACCCCATCCTAATTACCACTCTCCTCCCCATCTTTCCCTACTTCTATATATAACTCAATCAGGCTGTACGCTTTACGGGACCCCCCACCTTATGTGCTATATATACCTTATATAATATATATATATATATATATATATATATATATATATATATATATATATAATATATAATATATATATATATATATACATAGAAATATAAGATATATATATATATACGGTATAATAGGTGTGAAAAGAATAAACGCGTTTTAAAATTTTTTTTTTTTTAAAAACATGTTTTTTTTTTAAAACAATGTTTTTTTTTGTTTTTTTTTTTTAAAATTACTTCTTTTATGAATCTTGTTGAAGTTGACATTTATACAGTACCAATACCCCTTCTAGGCCTAAATATTGACTATTAATACGAATTTTAATATATACAGTGTATATATATAAATATATAATATAATATATGATATATAATATATATATATAGATAAAATATATATAAGAAATATATAATCGTTAAACATAATTTATATAAATATGATCAAAAAAAGGATGGCATAACAGGTGGTTTGGGGTGTCAGGAGAAAATGAGAATGGTAGGAAGGTGATTGATTTTTGGAGGGAGAGAGGTATGTGTTAAGTAATACTTTCTTTAAACACAAAGAGTATCCATAAAGTATACTAGAGTGGTGTAGGTAGAGATGTATCGAAGTGAAAAGTATGATTGATTTTGTGTGGGTGAAGAAGGAGATGTTGAAGTATGGGTTGGATGTTAAAGAAGTGAGGGGGGTAGGAATGGATTATCAGATCATTTTATGTTGTTCTATGCTAAAATAAGTTAGTGGACTTGGATGAGAGGAAGGTGATTACGGAAGGAAATGGGTAAAATTAAGAGTGAAGTTTAGTGAACCAAGGTAATAAGGGTAAGTATTTAGGAACGCTCGCAAATATATCAGTTGAATGTGAAAAAGTTGAAACTGAATAAATCTGGAAACAAATAAGGACGCAATTGTTAGCAGTGCAAAAAAGTATGTGGAGATGTGCTTAAAGTAGGAAGTAAGAATGCTAAACAGTGATGGTGAATGAAGCAGTATGCAGCGAGGTAAAAGTAAAAAGAAGAAGGCGGTTGAATGTACTAAAAGCAAATGCTTTAAATTTCAAATCAAATCATTGTATTAATTTAACAACATAGGTTAAAAGCAAAATAGAATTTGCAACGCTAAGAAGAAAAGAAGAGGTAAAATGAACAGTTTGGAAGGAGGATGAATGGGGACTTACAAGGGAATAGGAAGCTCTTCTGGAAGGAAGCGCGAAAGGTTAAGAATGAGAATAAGGGGAATCTGCTTAGAATAATGAATAGGGATGGTGCTTTTGTAACTGATGAAATGGATGTGAGGGGAGTGTGGAAAGAACAGTACGAAATTCGTATAATATTGGCAGTTTTAAGAGGTGAAATGATGTGTGTGGGTTGATGAGTGCAAGAAAGGAATAGGTATTTGGGGATGAGGTTATTAGCAAAGAGGAGGAATGGGTAGAGTGAGAAAGTTGAAGAATGGTAAATCTGCAGGTATAGATGAAATTACTGGTGAAATGATCAAGAACGGAGGCGAGATGGTGATTGATTGGATTTGGAAGTTGTGTAATAAAGCGTTTATGGAGGGTATAGTTTTGAGGGATTGGAGGAGAGCAGTAATAGTAATAGGGTAAGGGAGAAAAAGGGAACTGTAGAAATTATAGGTATTTAGTTTATTGAGTGTTTGTAGGCGAAGATTTATGCTGGTGTTAGGTCGAAAGAGGCGCCGGTGACTGAGGACTGATTGGTGAAGAACCAAGGTGCGTTTAGGAGTAGCAGAGGATGTGTGGATCAAATCTTTACATTGAAACAAATGATTGAGAAAATGAGGGAGAAGAAGAATAAATTGTATTTAGGTTTTATGGATTTGCAACAGGCGTATGATAGGGTTAATAGGGAAGCTCTATGGCAGGTGTTAGTGATATATAGTGTTGGTGGTAGGCTTCTGAATGGAATTAAAAGTATGTATGACGATAGTGAAGCGTGTGTAAGAATAAATGGTGTCAAAAGTGATTGGTTTAGTATTAATAGCGGAGTGAGGCAGGGTTGTGTTTTCTCCTTGGTTTTCAATTTGTATATGGATGGAGTTATGAAAGAATTGAAGGTGGGCGTGACAGGAAATAGTGCTAGAATGATGGAGATGAGTGGAGGGCTGCCCTACCTATTATATGCGGATGATTTGGTTTGGGTGGCGAATCTGAAGAGTTTGAGAGGATTGGTAGAGAGATTTGTTCAGGGTGTGTAAAAGGAGGTGTTTGAAAGTAAACGTAGATAAGAGTAAGGTTATGGTTGTGAGTGAGGACAGTCCTCGGTGTAAAGTTATGTTAGATGGTGAGCAGCTGGAACAAGTGTCTGAGTGAATATTTAGGGTATATTGTTGATGAGAAGGGAAAACGGATGATGGCAGAGTTTAGTAGGGAAAGTTGTGAAGGCAGGAAGGTGGCTGTGCAATTAAAGTCGTTGTGAATGTAAAGCGCGACTAAGTCAATTGCGCTTAGGGTCTTACATGGACGTTATGTTGTTTTCCTGTGTTATTGTTATAGTAGTGACCTATGGTTTGGAATAAGAAGTATAGATCTAAGTTCAATGTGTTTCAGATGGACATCTTAGGGGCATGCTAGGTGTGAGAAGAATGATATAAAATGAGGAATGAATGTTTTAGAGAGTATGTGGTGTGAAGAAAGGGGTGAACGAGAGGAATAAATGAAAGTAGTTGAGATGCTTTTTCATGTGGAAAGATGAATGATAGTCGGTTGGTTTAAGCGGATGTATAGTGGCGAGTGTGTTGGCGAACCGACCGGCTGGGAGATTCGAAGAAAAAGTGAAAATTGAGTCAGTAAACGAAGTCTGAAGGACAAGAAATGTGAGTTTGGCAGAGCGAGAATAAAGGTGCATAATAAGAGAGAATGGCGGGGTTTTGTGAGGGGTATGGTTGTGGCCCACCTGGGTCAAGGGATGAACCCTTACACTGCGATCACATAGTGAGAGGTCCGTTCGCAGCCCGTGAAGCATAAGGGGGGAATTTTCTGAACTGCGACGTCCTACAATTAATGGTACAGAGGTGGGTAAGGCTGGGCTTTCTTTCGACTTTGTCAAATTCTTCTACTGCTTTTCTTTCCGATGCTGTCCAGGCACCTTACCACCAGTCTTGGGAGAAAAAGGTAGATGAAGAATAATTATATATATATATATATATATATATATATATATATATAATATATATATATATATATATATATATATATATATATAATATATATATATATATATATTCCTTCTTTCATTCACCTTCCTCTTTGCCCCAAGATTGGGGGTAAGGTTACATAAATCGGAAAAGAAAAGCAGTAGGAGAACATGACCAAACGTCGAAAAGAAAGCCCAGCCTTACCGCCCCCTCTTTACCATTAATTAGTAGTGAGAGCTCGTAACAGACAGAAAATCCACCCTAGAGCATCATAGGACCCGCGACGGACCCTCACGATGGTAAATCGTCAATGTAAGGGTTCATCCCCTGGCCAGTGGCCACAACCATGCCCCCATACAAAACCCCGCCATACTCTCCTATTATTATGCACCTTTCTTCTGCCTCTGCCAAACTCACATTTCTCTCCTTTCAGACATTCGTTTACCGACTCAATCCACTTTCTCTTCGGTTCCCCAGCCTCGGTTTCCAACACACTCTCCACTATACATCCGCTTTAACCAACCGACTTTCATCATCCTTTCCACATGACCAAACCATCCTCAACATACTTTCATTTATTCTGTCATTTACCCCTTTCACACCACACACACTCTCTAATACGTCATTCCTCATTTATTAATTCCTTTCACACCTATGGCATGCCCCTAAGATTGTCCATCTGAACACATTGAATTTAGATCTATACTTCTTATTCCAGACCATAGTTCTCACTACCCTACAATAACACAGGTAACAACATACACTCATGCAAGACTCTAGCGCACTCAAGACTTTAGTCCCTTTACATTCACCAACGATTTAATTGCACCAGCCACCTTCCTGCCATTCACAACTTCCTAACTTACACTCTGCATCATCCGTTCCCTCTCATCTACAACACATACCCTAAATATTTAAACTCAGACACTTGCTCCAGCGCTCATCATCTAACATAACTTTTCACAGAGAAACTGTTCCCACTCACAACCATAACCTTGCTCTATCTACGTTTACTTTCAAAACCCCTCCTTTTTACAAACCCTGCCAAATCTCTCCAACCAAATCTCTCAAACTCTCTCAGACTCGCCACACAGAACAAATCATCCGCATACAATAGTAGGGCACCCTCCACTTCATCTCCATTCTCCATCATTCTAACACCATTCCTGCCATCCCCACCTCTAATCTTTCATAACCCCATCCATATACACATTGAATAACCAAGGAGAAAAAAAACACAACCCTGTCTCACTCCGCTATAATCCTAAACCAATCACCATTGACACCATTTATTCTTACACCACGCTTCACTATCGTCATACATAACTTGATTCCATTCAGAAGCCTACCACAACACCATAAATCACTAATACCTGCCATAGGCTTCCCTATAACTCTATCAACGCCTGTTGTAAACCATAAAACCTAAATATTAATTTATTCTTCTTCTCCCTCATTTTCTCAATCATTTGTTTCAATGTAAAGATTTGACCACACATCCTCTACCACTCCAAACGCCAGCCTTGTTCTTCACCAAATCAGTCCTTCAGTCATCGACTCAGCTCTTTTCGACCAAAATACCAGCATATATCTTCCCTACAACACTCATAAACTTATTCCCCTATAATTTCTACAGGTCCCCTTTTCTCCCCTTACCTATAACAAGCGGTACTATTACGCTCTTCCTTCCAATCCCTGTGAACTATACCCTCCATAAACGCTTTAATTACACAACTTCCAAATCCAATCCAATCACCATCTCGCCTCCGCTCTTGATCATTTCACTAGTAATTTCATCTATACCTGCAGATTTACCCTTCTTCAAACTTTCTCACCCTACCCATTACCTCCTCCTTACTTAAATACCTCATCCCCAAAATACCTATTCCTTCTTGCCACCATCAAAACCACACCACATTCACTAACACCTAATCATTACTGTTAATATTGTGCAGATTTTCAAAGTGTTCTTTCCACACTCCCCTCACTCCATTTCATCAGTTACAAAAGCACCATCCCATTCATTATCTAACAGATCCCCTTATTCTCATTCTTAACTTTCGCGCTTCCTTCCAGAAGACTTCCTATTTCCTTGTATGTCCTCATATATACATATATATATATATATATATATATATAATATATATATATATATATATATATATTATATATATATATATATATATTATATTATATATATATATATATATAATATATATATATATATATATATATATATATATATATATATATTAATATAATAATAATCAGATCATGTGAAATGTAATAATTATATGCCCTAGAGCACTAATAAAACTTTATTAAGTACTAAACTCTACTTTATATATTGTATACCTCTTTTAACATATTGTATTTACTGTATTTTAATGCCTAAATACCTTAAAAAGACTTGATATATATGAAAAATAATAATTTTTTAAAAAAAAAAAAAAAAAAAAATTTTGCCTTTGGTTTTTTTTTTAAAAAAAAACGTGTCTTTTTTAAAAAAAAACGAACACGTTTTTTTTTTTAATCCCAACCCTATATTATATAATTATATATTTATATATTATTCATATATATAATATATATATATATATATATATATATATATATATATATATATATATATATATATATATATATATATATATATATATTTATATATATTTATATTCAATATATATATAATATAATATAATATATATATATATATATATATATTGGACTGTTTACAACTGTCTCCTTCGAATTATGGCCTATAAATTCTTTTTTTAAGAATAAAACTTACAGGAACACAATAAAAATTATAACTTAAAATGATCGGAGAGAGAAGATTACAAACCTAAGTAGAATGCATATCGACTCTGAATAGTTCTATTAAAAGTTATTTTAACTTAATACAGTACTTATTTCTCTACTTGTCTTGCAATAAAAGTGCTTGAACAACATAATAACATATTAAAAGACAAAAAAATGACGCAAAATAATGCAAAAAGTAACCAACCCACATATCATCAAATTTTTTGTGCATGCCACATGGTTCCTTTTTATAGATTGATAAGCATACAAAATAAAGGGAATGAAGGTTGGTCCTTTTTTGCACAATTAATTTTTTTTTTACGTTTTACTAAACTCTCTGGACATTACACTAATATTTCAATTTAGTGGGATGGTTCCATTTTGCATACCAAGGTTTAATTTTCCCCAACTTACTTGGCTAACTGGACATAATTCCCTGGGAAGACACCAATTTTATCTGTGGCAAGACACCGTCCTTTGAACCATCCATCCAAACACTTGTCAGCAACGGAGTAAAGAAACCCTTTTGTTAATTCCAATTCATCAGCTTTGCGAGGACGATAAGAGTACAAAGCCACGTATCTATGAAGAACATGTAACAAAATATAAGACGTCAAAATCATCTTTACTATAATTTTATCCTTATAGCCTAATTGCTTACACTAAAGTAAAATAATTTCTAATACTACAAAATATATTTATAACTCCTTTATACGTGGCTTAATTCCTAATCTACAGCAGCGGTAAACAAGGGGGGACTACAGGAAATCGAACTTTTAAGGCCGGCTATCCCAAGCCTGTCACCACCAGGTGTTCTCGTCGAGTTTTAATTCTTGCCCCAGGAAGATAAAACTCAGACTGCTACGCGGAGGCTTGAACCAGCGTCCTCTCGCACAAGAGTCGGCGAGCCAAACTCCTACGCCACGAGGCGTTCTAATATGAAAATAAAACCATTAAAATGTTAAAAAAAGCTTATTGAATAAAAATTATTACTCCATTATAAATAACTAATTCCTAAATTAATTAATTTCCTAAGGTTAGGGGGTTTATCTTATTATGTTAAACATTTAAAATAAAAAAGAAAAATTTAAAGGAATTCTTACAGTTGAGGAGTGGCAGGCTCTAGTAATGTCAGTATCTATCAGAGATGAGATCTTGAAAGATATCTATTAAAATAATAATAATAATAATAATAATAATAATAATAATAATAATAATTAATAATAATTAATAATAATAATAATAATAATAATAATTATAATGATAACAACAACAAACAATTATTTCAAAATTAGAAACTTAAAATTCGTTTTGGTGTGTGTGTTAAAAAATTTTCAGTTTTTATCGTACATAAATATAATTCATGGTAGAAAACTTGTCGTCGTGAAAAGCCAACCTATTATATATATATATATATATATATATATATTATATATATATATATATTATAATATATAAATTATAATTTTTTAAATTTATATATATATATAATATATATATATATATATATTAATATTGCCAAAGGTGGCCATTGCTAGTTTAAGACGCTATACTATCCAGCAAATGGGTATTTGGCTAAAATGACCTAGATACAATGAGGAATGTGAAGCGTGCCACCTCTGCCATCTATACGGGGCAAAGAACAATGACGGTTTGCGTTAACAAATGCATAATCAAACATCCCCTATGTGCAAAAATATATATATATATATATATATATATAATAATTATAATATAAAAAATATATATCATATATATATAAATATATATATATTATATATATATATATTATAATATTATATATATATATATATATATATAAATAATATAATATATATATATATATATATATATATATATAATATATATATATATATAATATATATATATATATATATATATATATATATATATATATATATATATATATATATATATATATATATATATATATATATCTTTTTTCTTTCTTTCTTCATCTACCTTTTTTCCCCAAGATTGGGAGTAAGGTGCGCTACAAGCATCGGAAAAGAAAAGCAGTAGGAGAATATGACAAATGTCGAAAAGAAAGCCCAGCCTTACCGCCCCCTCTGTACCATTAATTAGTGAGAGCTCGTCACAGACAGAAAATCCACCCTAGAGCATCATGGGACCGCGACGGACCCTCACTATGGTAAATCGTCAATGTAAGGGTTCATCCCCTGGCCCAGGTGGGCCACAACCATGCCCCCATACAAAACTCCGCCATTCTCTCCTATCATGCACCTTTATTCTCGCCTCTGCCAAACTCACATTTCTCTCCTTCAGACATTCGTTCACCGACTCAATCCACTTTCTCTTCGGTCTCCCAGCCGGTCGGTTCCCAACACACTCACCACTATACACCCACCATTAAACCAACCGACTATCATACATGCTTTTTTCCACGTGACCAAACCATTTCAACATACTTTCATTTATTCCTCTCATTTACCCCTTTCTTCACACCACACAACTCTCTAAGTACATTCATTCCTCATTTTATTAATATTATATATATATAATATACCCCCAAATATTAAATATATATATATATATATATATATATATATATATATATATATATATATATATATATATATAAATATATATATATATATATATATATATATATATATAGTATATATATATTTTAGGGATGGAGTGACGCACAACTTTTACAGATTCCTGTTACCAAACTTCTCAACATGGCCAATACGGCAATACCGATACCAGTATTATTATATTAAAGGTTTAGCAAACCACATCTTCCTAATAAATTAATTAAGAAATGGTAATAATCACTATAATATATCAGTATGATATTTTGTAGCTACATCAAATTCTAAAATAAAAAATATTAAATAATAATAAAAGGTCAAATGTTTAATTCCAAAGTTCTGAATGATAATAATACATCATAAATAACAAAATATTAAAAATATAATAAACTTGGATGACCCTATAAACTTTATAATTACTGTTTTTTAGTGTGAATACAAATTTTTAAAACAATATTTACATACCAAATAGTACTACATCACTTGCCTCAATATTCTAAAGAAATCAAAATTGTAACATTTTTGACCTGTGGTATACTAAACGTAATTATGAACTTATTAATCAATGAAAAACTTACACAAATCCAGTTTAGTTTTGTTTTCAAATACTCACTTCTAAGACATTTTAATTAGCATTTTCGTCTTTAAATATATTAACAAAGTTTTTCTACATTATATAAACTGAAAGATTGTATTGACAAAAATATGACAATAAAATTCAAATAATTTTACATAAAAAACATGCACATGCCGATAAAATGTTTGAAAATTTTACATTAATTTGACTTTTAATATATATTGATTTTTTAATTGTTATCAGATTTTTTAATGGTCAATACTGGTATGTAAACTTTTAATGCAAAGTGAATGAGATGTTTTAAAGCTTAAAAACCTTTCCTACCTGTTCATACTCTGAAGGTCTTTAAAGGGAAGTATGCCTTGACTGATTGACTGAGTTGAATTATTCAAATGATTTGAAACTTGTACTGTTTGATTAGCAGATGCATGAACAGGCACAGGGGTGAGAACGGAAGGGATAGGGGTGTGTGTGCTTGATGATACCGTGGTTGACAACAAACCGACAGAAGAGAATGTCCCTGTTGCTGTTTGATGGTGATGATGATGGTGATGAGAAGAAGCCACTGGAGTAATGCTGTGATAAAAGAGCACTCAGAAAGGGTTACACAGATACACATGAATACATATAGTTAATAAAAATTAGGAGCATCAAGCTTTATTATTATTATTATTATTATTATTATTATTATTATTATTATTATTATTATTATTATTATTATTATTATTATTATTATTATTATTATTATTATTATTATTATTATTATTATTATTATTATTATTATTATTATTATTATTATTATTACTTGAATAAAGGTAAGATGTCTAACTTTAAAAGAAATGAGTAAGAAGGCAACAACTGCTAAACAAACACATTAACCATTAAAGAAAAAGAATTTCTTGGAATCAGCATAGAAAACATTTTGTACACATTTAACTCTATATACTTACATAACACCAATGGCTATTTTCTTAGCACTAACCTAATAACACAATATAATTAAACAGTAAAATTAGTCTCAAAAAATGAGCAATTACATTCTTGCCAAATAATAATTTTACCCCTCCACAAAATCATTTAAAGTATTATCATGTCTAAAAAAAAAAAAATTGATGCAATTGAAAAATTTGAAAATTTAAAATTTAGTTTCTTTTCGTAATTTTTTTTTAGTTTTCGTAAACATTCAATCTCATCACAAAATATGAAGCACATTAAACAAATAACACTGATTGAGACTTTTGAATTAAATTTTTATTCTTAAGTTTAATATGCTAAAATAATGCAATAGAAGAGGTAAGACGACTTCAAATGATGAGGTTTGTAAATGTCTGCACATAGTAAAATTAATTTCAGCAAAATTAACGACGCCCTTAAAACAAAATGTTCAATTTTCCTCCTACAGACCTACACTATCAAACTATAAAATATTTTTATTGGTCCAAATTTCATAAATATTTTTGTTGTGTTGTAGAGGTTTGAAAGCAAATGTAGATATGGGTAAGGTGATGATGGTGGGTGGGGAAAGTCCACAGTTTGATATCATGTTGGATAGTGATCAATTGGAACAAATATCTGAATTAAAATATTTAGGCTATATGTTGGATGATAAAAAGGGAACGGATGACGCAGAGTGTAGTAGGAAAGTCGTGAATGGTAGAAAGGTGGCTGGTGCAATTAAATCCTTGATGAATGCAAAGGAACTAAGTCATGAGAACGCTAGGGTTTTGCATGAGGGCATGTTGTTACCGATGTTAATGTATAGTAGAGAAACTATGGTGTAAAATAAGAGGTATACATATATTGCACCTTACAGATAGATAATCTTGGGGGAGTGTTAGGTGTGAGAAGAAGAGTTGTGTGGTGTGAGGAAAGGAGTAAATGAAAAAATAAACGAGAGTACACTGGGGTGATTTGGTCATATGGAAAAGATGGATGATAGTCGGTTGGTTAAGAGGATGTATAGTAGTGAGTAAGCTGGGAATCGGCCGCTCGGAGACCGAAGAAAAATTAGACTCTGTTAGTAAAGGAATGTCCGAAGGAGAGGAATGCGAGTTTGGCAGAGGCGAGAAGAAAGGTGCATAATAAGAGTGAAGGGCGGGGTTTTGTGAGGGAGTATGGTTGTTGGTCTTGCCCGGGGGATGAACCCTAAATTGACGAGATGCCACGGTGAGGGTCCGTGGCAATCCCGTGAAACTCCAGGGTCGATTTTTCTGACTGTGACGAGTTCTCACTTAAGGGTATAAAGGGGATGGTAAAGCTGGGCTTTCGTTTCGACTTACGTCATATTTTTCTACTACTTTTCTGTTACGGTGTATACTATACACCTCACCCCCAATCTGGTGGAGGAGGAGGATTTTGATGATGATGATTTTGATGATGATTTTATATATATATATATATATATATATATTTACTGTAAATATAGGTATTATTATACTATTATATTATATAATATATATTAATATTATATACATATATATATATATTATAATATATATATATATATTATATTATATATATATATAAAACTACGTTTTGAAGCGTCTTTTTTTGGGACGTGATGGCTGTGGGTAGAGCATCCCGGTTGTTGTTAACTCAAGCAACCGGGAGTTCCAACGTATCGAATCCCGCTGACGAAGAGTAAAATCTTCTGTGACTCATTCATTTAAATGAGGATGGCTAACTTTGAGTACTCAGATTATGGGATGAGAAAACCGAGGTGTTTAAAAACTACGTTTGAGCGTTCTTTTTTTGGGGACCGTGGATGGCCTAGTGGGTAGAGCATCCGGTTGTTGTTAACTCAGCACCGCGGAGTCCAACGTTCGAACTCCCGCTGACGAAGAGAGTAAAAATTCTTCTGTGACCCATTCATTTAAAATGGGGGCCAGGCCTTTGAGTACTCAGCATTTATGGGATGAGAAAACCGAGTGCTTTAAAAACTACGTTTGAAGCGTCTTTTTGGGGACGTGGATGGCCTACTGGTGAGAGCATCGGTTGTGTTAACCAGCAACGCGGAGTCAAACCAACGTTCGAATCCGCTGACGAAGAGTAAAAATCTTCTCTGTGACTCATTCATTCATTTAAAATTCATTATATGCTGATTTGGTTCTGTGTGGCGAATCTGAAGAGAGTTTGAGAGGATTGATAGAGAAGATTTGCAGGGTGTGTAAAGGAGGGGCTTGAAAGTAAGTAAATGTAGATAAGGAGTAAGGTTATGGTTGTAGTGAGCGACACGCCCTCAGTGTTGAAGTATACGTATGGTGGAGCAGCAGAACAAGGTGTCTGAGTTTAAATAATTAGGGTATATGTTGGTGGGGACGGACGATGCAGAGTGTAGAGGAAAGTTGTGAATTGCAGAGTGTAGGCTGGTGCAATTAAATCGTTGTAGTGAATGCAAAGGGATAAGTCTTGAGTGTTTGCTAGGTTTACATGAGGCGATGTTTACCTGTTGTTATGGTATGCGTAGTGAGACTATAGTCTGGGAAAAATAGATTAGATCTAAAGTTCAATGTGTTCAGAATGGACAATCTTAGGGGCTGTGCTAGGTTGTGAGAAGAATATGATTAAAGAGAGAAAACGTTATTACGTATGAGAAGTGGTGTCGGTGTAAGAAAGGGGTAAATGAGAAATAAATGAAAGTAATGTTGAGAGGTTTGCATGAGTTGGAATGGATATAAGGATGGATGAGAGTAGGTTGGTTAAGCGGATGTATAGTTGGTGAGTGTGTGTTGGGAATGGACAGGCTGGGAGACCTAATATTCAGTGGATTGATCGATGAACGAGGGTCTCTAAAGCAAATAAACGAGCTTTTGCAGAGGGGCAAGAAGAGGTGCAAGATAGGAGAGAATGGCGGGGTGTTGTATGGAGGCATGTTGTAAGAGTGCTACACCCTGGTTCCAGCGAGATGAACCTTTTCTTGTATACATTGACGAGGGTTTTATCTCATAGTGAGTCGTCCGTCGACAGGTGCCTTACCGATGTCTCGCCTAAGGGCTGGAGTTTCTGTCTGGACGAGCTGATTCACATGAGACTAATAAATAAAGTACAGAGGGGCGTAAAGGCTAGGGCTCTTCTTTTCGACGTTTCGAGAATCAAATTTTATCGTAACCTGACGTGCTTTTCTTTTCGTATGTTTATAAAAGATTTGTACAGGCACCTTACCCCCAATCTTGGGGCAAAGTAAAGAAGAGGAAGAGAAGAAAAGAAAGAAGGGACCTGTAAATCCTGTATTATTTTATATATATGAATTGTCTAAATGACCATTTATCATTGTCACCTTCTCAGCTATATAATTTTTACTTATATTCCTCATCAATATTCCTATTATTCTATATAATAAATTAATAATCTTTCTAATATTCTCATTCATATTAAATTCCATGGTCTCACGAATATAATATAATATATAATATATTACTCGATGCTTTATTAATTCTCTGGCCAATTTAACCTAGTATATAGTATTAATGAATGATTGTGAGATAGTGCTCATCGGTGTATATTGAAAAATTCTCGTTCCTCCATCCCAGGTAGGTGAGTATATATATATCAAGTTCTCCCTGTCTTTCTGTCATTCACCATAACCTCATAATTTTCCCAAAAGATTGGAGTCGGAGTAAGAAAGTCCCCGGAGCGCTAACAAGCATCGCGGAAGAAGAAAAGCAGCAGGAGAGTATGACAAAAATGTCGAAAAAGGAAAGCCCAGACCGTCCGGAAGTGGGGGTCCTACCGCCACCCTCTGATACCGATTAATTAGTGAAAGCTTCGTCAATTATACTATGATATGAAAAGAGGTCCCTACGACCTAGTACCACGAAGCTTCATGGAGTCCGGGATACCGCGAAATCGTTGACCTCACTATTGTTAAAATCGTATCAATGTTAACCCGGGTCATCCCCGGTAAATTTTTGTATAAGGCGCCAGAGGTGGGTTGCCAGTCCGACAACCGTTCCCGGATGCCCCCAGGCCGGAGTCCTACACCACCACCCCCGCCAAATTTTCATACAAGG
Source organism: Trachelipus rathkii (assembly GCA_015478945.1). Classification (NCBI taxonomy): domain Eukaryota; kingdom Metazoa; phylum Arthropoda; class Malacostraca; order Isopoda; family Trachelipodidae; genus Trachelipus; species Trachelipus rathkii. The sequence goes on along the minus strand of JABUQX010000510.1, from coordinate 3,048 downwards.
AGTGTACGCGTATTCGATCCCGGTGCACCTTTATTCTCGAATCTGCCAAACTCACTATTTCTCTCAGCTCTCTCGAGACATTCGGTGTCAGCGTCCGAGGCTCAAGGTATCCTCATTTCCAATTGTTCTAGTCGTTTTGGTACCGGAATTTTGACTACTGACAACAGTTATGATTTGTGACTCTGTGAGTGACTTCAAGTTCACCAAGTTCACTGACTTGCGACTTAAACACATCACAAAATGCTATTGCAAAAACCTTCAAAGTTTTTACACTGGCACCTTAAGTGGTTCTACTTGTGTATAATATTCTCTACAACACACATCTTCTATCCCTATCCTTATATCCGCTTAACCAACCGACTGATCATTCATCCTTTCCACGTGATATCACACACATCCACCATATTTCAGAATGCATGATGAACTTTAATCATGTATCTTCTCTCCATAGGTTTACACAAACCTTTCTCTTATCGGTACTTGCCACTACTGTCCCTATAATTCTACTTTCATTCCCTCTGATTTTATTATATATTATTTACTACTTACTCCTTCACAGCGCTAACGTTTGACCTGATGCGCCGATTCCAAGACCATTGACAATACGCCAAATTAGGAGTTCCCAAGTATAAGAAAAACACAGATACATTCTTTGAACATAAACTGTGTAATGTGTATAGTGCTATAGACTTACATAACTCTAATCTCCATTTCCAGACCATATTAGTCACTACACTACTTCTCCCAGTCCATTACTCTCCACAATGAACACAAGCTCAGGGAAGATAGACAGAGTCATATGACCAAATCTATCCTTGGATTAATGTGACAATGCGTCTTCAGGCGACTCGAAAGCACTGTCTCCAAATTGCCCTTCCATAGACAAAAGGTCAAGGCCTTCCTCTATTCCTACCAACGAACTAATATACCAATTTGACTCCACCTCCTTATGACACCATAATTTTCTTTGCCCTGCCTTGCACTGAAATATACACAGAGCTTGAGACGAAATTTGTATCTATAACTTTGGCAAGTTTAATTACTTTAGAAAGACGGTCCGATCGAAAAAGTTTCGTCACCAAGTACTAGTTCCTCTTACTATGCATAGCATCAATCAGCAAAATACTCTCTCGCTCCTAAAATATTATATACACTCTCTCAGACACTTCTCAAAGGCGTGACACGTTAGCGCTCATGTAAACGTTCGCTAATTATTTTTCATGCCACTTTCACAATTTAAAAATCCGGAAGGGGCAGTCCATGAGGTGAATCAATCCAATCGAGGCCTCACAACGGACCCTAGGCTACCTGTCATCATCCTAATTTTATAGAATACATCTAATCTGATTCTAATTAATAATTTAGTCTAATAATACCTCCGTCCATATATACTATTACCTATGGTCAACAAAATTACTCTATCTACCTAAATCCTCTTATTCAAACTCTCTCAAGTATATTCGTGACTAACACTAAAAACCAAATCTATAAATAATACCTGCATATTAATATAGGTATATATATATACTATATATATATATAATATATGGGCGTATATAACTCCCTTATATTGAATTTACCAACCTACTAATCTAATCATTTCATTCATATTTTATCCTTGAACTTTCCAATTTTTATTATTCATTTTCATTACTCTTATTTTTTATATCCCCACTCTCTAATATCGTATAATAATAAATATTAATCTTAATTAACATAACCTCACATCCATATAACAAATATTAATAATAACTCATAACATAATGATATAGCAGACATTAATACACAACTCTCCATTAAATAGTACTCACTTCGCTATTATAATTAAAATTTCTTCCATAATCTAACTCCATATTGATTACAATACCATTTATATATATATTAATATCTATTAATATTAACACCATAATTAATAAGTTTGCTTTTCTATATAATATACATTATATATTCCATTTCAGAAGTATACCTACCACCAACACCATATTATATATATCACTAATATACTATATTACTCCATTGATAATACAGGCCGTAGACGAGTTCATCTCCCTCTCCCGATCTCACATATTTAAGTTATCCCAAAATTTATGTTGATGTAAACCTTAAGTCCTTCTACTCATAAATAATTACTGTCAAAATAATAAAAAATATCAATTAATCCCCAAGCAAATTAGAGTATATATTTCTTATTAATGTATAATATAGTTGTTATATATAATATAAATATCATAATATAATTATATAATAATATATATATAATAAACTATATACTAGTAAAATATATAAATAATATAGTTAATTTATCTTCTTCTCCCTCATATCTCTGTTTGTAATATTTGTTATTATTCAATGTAAAGATTTTATATATATTAATTTATAGATCAGGTCCAGCGAGCGATCTTAAAATGTTAATAGTCTTATCTCCTAACTCCTAAAACGCACCTTGTATCGTTTGCAGATTGTACAATACGGGACCCAACACTTTCAGTAGAAGGACTCACTCTGAAAAATATTCAACATCGATTCAAAATGTCTCGATACACTGTTAACTCGGCAGAATAACGTCAAATTGTGAATTTTAATAGCTCCAAGAAGATGCCCGAGTTACTTCATTTAGAACTCAATAAAAAGAATGAAAACTTACGACCATAGCAATGCAATAGTAGGCCATTGTGTCCTGAATCTCGTGGATCCAAAAAAAAGATTTATATCTAAATGTACAGCCGAGCTATAGCTCGAGAATATCTGGCTTTATAGAGACTTATTCCGTAAGAGCTCATGTAGGATGATGACTGAATAAGAGTTAGATACATAAATGCTTCTTTAGTATGAATAGGCGCGATTTTTCTCTCTCATAAGTAACTACGCTACACAGTGTCTTATAAAATATTTATCAATGCATATTGATAAATATGTCGAGACCAATTAAATTCATTAGTAGACCACGGACAGGAAAATAGGGGATCCAATAAGAAAATTAGTACCAGCACGTCTCCTCCTAACACTCTCTGATGTAAGAAAACACTCATTCCTGTAACCTAGGTGAAC
>JABUQX010000509.1:82500-87959 GCA_015478945.1 Trachelipus rathkii | reverse complement strand
TATATATAGAGAGAGAGAGAGAGAGAGAGAGTGTAGTACCGACCCTTAAAGTTCGACCCAAGGCGACTCTAAACGCAAGAAACTTGACTCAACGTTCTCGCATAAAAATCTCTGATCAGCAAATTTAAAATTATGCCTATATATATATATATATATATATTATATATATATATATAATATATATAATATATAGTATATATATATATATATATATGGCAAAAGTCCAGTTTCTGTTCAGTAGAAACATAACAGTAGAAAATTCTGCGGGATCGACTCGCACTTTTTCGCGTACCAGTTATGTTTTATATATAATATATAATATATATATTATATATATATATATATTTATATATATGTAATATATATATATATATATATATATATATATATATATATAAAGTTTTATGATTTAAAACTAACGAACACCCTAGAGTAGACCGCATAGATATCAGTTGTCGGGGTCTCTCGGCCTCTAAGTGGACGACGGGGGGGACTTCGTCCCCCCCTCTGTCCCCCATCGGCTCGAGCCCCTAAAAACATATATTTCCAGTAGGGGGCTCGAGCCGATGGGGACAGAGGGGGACGAAGTCCCCCCGTCGTCCACCTAGAGGCCGAGAGACCCCGACAACTATTTCTGATAAAACTGATAAACGACTTTAGAGTTTTTGTTTTTTTTTTTTATATATATATTTTTATTATATATATATATATATATATATATATATATATATATATATATATATATATATATATATATATATATATATATATAATATATATATATATATATAGTTTTTATATATATAGTATATATTATATATATATATATATTATATATATATATATATATATATATATATATATATATATATATATATATATATATATATATATATATATATATATATATTCTAAACATTAACTGGTACGCGAAAAAGCGCGAGCTCGATCCCGCTAGAATTTTCTTCTGTTTCAAACTGAACAGAAACTGACTTTTGCATATATATATATATATATATTATATTATGTATATATATTATATATATATATATATATATAATATATTATATAATATATATATATATATATATATATATATATATATATATATATATATATCAGAGGCGACTCCTGCACTCGTGCTACTCGTGCTCAGCACGAGTTAACATTATAGAAACGATCTATTTTTTGAAATTTCATAATGTTACGATAAAATTCTCTTATTTTTTTGCGAAAGTTGGTCAAATAAATGAAATTATTACATAATAAATATAAAAGATTATGCAAAATTAAAACGAAAAAGGTAAGAATAACCGCTATTAAATAACGCTTTTAACCCATTAAAAATGGCTGCCGTTCATAGCCCATATCGAATGGCGAAGATTGTGTCTTTGAATTAGAGTACAATTTTTTTATAAATACTATGTTTAATAAATAATATGTTTAAATACTATACATAATAAATAATAATTTTATAACAAAGAATATTTAATAAAACAAATAAAATAATAAAGAAATTACTAAAATACTTAAGAATAATGGAAGGAAAAGAGTGACTTTAAATAAAGTCATGGAATTAAAGTTAATCATGGAATCAACTATAGAAAACGGTTTAGATAAAGAAAACATTTAGAAGGAATAAAATAAAATTATAAAAAAAAATAAAAAAATATATAATATATATATATATATATATATATATATATATATATATATATATATATATATATATATATATATATATATATATATATATATATATATATATATTATATATATATATATATTATTACTCTTGCGAAAAAACTCGAGGAGCGCAACGGGGAGTCTCATTTAATTCATGTGTGGCGCGCTCGATGGAGTGTGATCTCTATACATATCCTTTTATTTGTGGGATGTTAAAAGGCGACCCATTGGAAAGCTTGGAGTTGAATGGGGAATGTTCCTGAACAACTTAAATGTCCCATGTGAGGGTGGTCTTTACACTCGGATGGCATCCTCGTCATATTAATATATATGATATATATATATATATATATATATATATTATATATATATATATATATATATATATATATAATATATATATATATAATATATATATATATATAGTATATATATATATATATATATATATATATATATATATTATATATATATATATATAATATATATATATATATATATATATATATATATATAATATATAATATATATATTATTATTATTATTATTATTTTACTTACACTTTTTTCCCGCTTGAGCGGGGTAGTGGTACGTACAGCCTCTCTCATTCACACTTCCTCTCATCTCGCCCTCACCCACCTCCTCCACCCCACTCTATCTCTCGCCAACACCCTACCCTCTTCCTCCCTCATCCCTCCCTCCCTCCAGCATCTCCTTTATTCCATCCATCCACCTCCTTCTTGGTCTCCCCCTTCCTCTCCTTCCTATCCCCTCCGCCTCCCAAACTCTCCTAACCACTCTCTGTTCCTCCATTCTCACTAGATGCCCATACCATCTTAGCATTCCCTTCTCCGCTCTTCCCACCAACCCATTCCTCCAATCACATCTCTCCCTCACCACCCTATTCCTAATCCTCTCCCTTCTGCTAACCCCACAAACCGCTCTCAACCCCTTCATCTCAAATACTTCCAACTTCTTCCTGGACCTGGCATTCAACCCCCACGTTTCACACCCATACAACACCGCTGGTACACAAATTTTTTCAAACATACTTATCTTAACTTTCTGTGATAAATCCCCCCCTTTCCATAATTCTCTCAGACTACTCAAAGCTCTCATTCCTTCTCCTACTCTATGTTCTATCTCCTCCTTCATCCCTCCCCCCTTACCCAAATCCATCCCTAAATATCTAAAAATCTTTACTTCTTCCAATACTACACCCCCTACTCTAACCTCTGACCCCTCCCCCTCCTCTCTTTCCTCCTCCTCAAACACTAACACTTTACTCTTACCTGGATTTATTTTAAGCCCCTTTTGTCCACACATTCTCTCAAACTCCCTCACCAAATACCTCAGCCCTTCCGCGTTCTTCGCCACAAGGGCAGTATCGTCCGCAAACAGTATCATGTTCACTTCCCTTCTATCATTCCCATTCATCAATTCCACCCCCCTCCCCTCCCTCACCATTCCTCTGCAAACACTCTCCATAAACAAATTGAAAAGCCACGGTGACATTACACACCCCTGCCTCAATCCTCTCCCCACCCCAAACATCTCACTCTCCCCTCCTAACACTCTCACACACATTCTACTATTCCTATAAAAGGCCCTAATACCTTTACCTAATTTGCCCCCCACTCCATTTTCCTCCAACACCCTCCACAATTCCCCCCTCTTCACTCTATCATATGCTTTCTCTAAATCTAAAAAACACCCATACACTTTCCCTTTCCTCTCTATACTTTTCTCCACAAGCATCTTTAGTGTAAACACCTGGTCCACACACCCTCTTCCCACCCTAAATCCTCCTTGTTCTTCCCCCATTCTCCCCTCCGTTAAACCTCTCACTCTCTCAATCAGTATTCTCCCATACACTTTCCCTACCACACTTAAAAGACATATACCTCTATAATTCCCACATTCCATCCTATCCCCCTTTCCCTTATACAGGGGGACCAAACAACCATCCTCCCAATCCTGTGGTACCTCACCACTCCTCCAACATATATTAAATAACCTATACAGCCATTCCTCCACCCCTATACCTCCCTTCTGCAACATTTCCATTCTCACACCATCCAAACCTGCGGACTTCCCTTTTTTTCCTTTATTCACGGCCCTAATAATTTCCTCCATTTGTATTTCATCCTCCCCCTCCCTCCCCCATTCATTCCCCAACCTCACCTCTTGCAAATCTTCCTCCCCTCCCCCACCCACTTCATTCAATAATCCACTAAAATACTCCCCCCACCTCTTCCTCACCCTTTCCTCTCCTCCTATCCACTCCCCATCTCCTCCCTTAATCCTCTCCCCCAACCCCTCCTTCTTCTTCCTTTTTCTATTCACTTCTTTCCAGAACATCTTACTTCCCGATTCAAAATTTTCCGTCACTTTTCTACACCACTCATCTTTTGCTCTTCTCTTCGTCCTCTCCACCGCCCTCTTTGCTTCCACTCTAACCCTTCTATATTCCTCCCAGCTTTCCTCTCTCCTACTTCCCAACCATTTCACATATATATATATATATATATATATATATATATATATATATATATATATATATATATATATATATATATATATATATATATATATATATATATATATATATATTAAATTTCTCTAGAGCGTATATTTATGTGTTTTTAATATATATATATATTATATATTATATATATATATATATTATATATATAGTATATATAATATATAATATATCATCAGCTGTCAATTGTTCCCAGAACTGGTGGTTGGGCGCTGTGGGCACAACATGCACCAGAAATCCAGACATACATGGAGCATTCTTAGAATATAAATTAGTGGTGAGAACTCCATACCAGATAAATTGTTTTTTGAACATGCATTATATATATATATATAATATCATAATTATTATATATATCTATATAAATATATATATATATATATATATATATATATATATATATATATATATATATATAATATATATACTTGATATATAGAAGCTTGAAGCCGTTTCTGTTTCCTTTAGTTTGTCTAGTGTTGACTTTTATCTGAGAGGAGGATGTAAAGTTAGATCTTGACTTACCTGAACGCAAATTATATTTTAGATTAACTAAGGGAGATAATCAATATGCTACAGGAGAATATTTAATATCCGCGTCGGATATCCTATTTTTTCAAAAAAGCTCTGCTTCCGCTCCGGCTCTGCCCGGGCTTCCGATTTTTTAGTTGGTTAGGTCTAGGTTTAGGTTAGGTGAGCGTTAGGTTAGGTTAGGACGGGTTAGGGTCAGGTTAGGTTAGATTAGTATAGATTAGGTTAAGTTAGGTTAGTTTAGATTGGGTTAGATTAGGATAGGTCATGTTAGATTAGATTAAAAAATAAATATTTTATTATGCTTAATAGTTAGGGTACCGTTAGGTAGACTAGGTTAGGTTGGGCTAAGTTAGGTTGTTGGATTCGTTAGAGAAACTCTAAATAACCAGATTTTTTAAAAATTGTCGATCATTTGAACCTGCTCGATCACTTCCCTGTCGATCACTTTCCCTGTCGGTCATTTGACCTTCGATTCACTTTCCCTTCGATCACTTCCCTGTCGGTTCATTTGACCTTGTCGATCACTTTCCTGTCGATCACTTTCCCTGTCGGTCATTTGACCTGTCGATCACTTTCCCTGTCGGCCATTTTGCCGTATTAGCTTCATCTGGATAATTGAAATTTATGCATTTTATATTCTTCATAAGTAAATTGCAGTAATGAACGTATTTATACAATTATATACAAAGAGATT
>JABUQX010000509.1:62500-65000 GCA_015478945.1 Trachelipus rathkii | reverse complement strand
AGTAGCAGTATATATATATATATAGTTAGGTTAGGAAGAGTTATATATATATATATATATATGTTATACACCTATTCTTAATATAGGCCATACTGACTCTCCTGGGAAATCATTTTGAGGGAATCGTTATTAATGTTATTTATGTTTATCAACATTAAACGTCATTAGAGCATCGTTCATATATATATATATATATAGTTATATATATATATATATATATATATATATAATATATATATATATATATATATATATATATATATATATATATATATATATATAAATATATATATATATGGCAACATAAGAGGTCCATAACTCATTGATAGTACTTAAACCTATGAATGATAGCCAGGTAATCAATGTTAGCAACACTGGCACTAATATTGCACTGTGAGTTAAAAAGAGTGACATCGGTTGTACAAACACTTGAAGAAAGAAAGAAAAAAACCATTATTGAACGCTATTTGAGTCATGGTTTTTGCGCTTAATCCAACCTATTATTTATAAGAATTATTTTGAAAGGAGAATTTGACGTGCGTTTTACGAATATTTATGATAAATTCATAATAGTTACACTTTAAATAAGAAATAATACATGATTTTCTTCGTTTTTTTTTAAAGAAATAATACCTATTTTCTTAGCTTTCTTTAAGAAATAATACGTTTTCTTTCGTTTTCTTTACTTGGTGTTTGGAAACTTTTATAGATGAGCTGTAAGTGTTTGTTCGCTTGAAATTACTATGTTTAGTGAATATACTTGGAGACTATTTTTAACACAAATGGTTTTGCTTTTGTCATTATTAATTTAAAGTTAATATAAAAGTAACATATAGGTAACATTATTACATACACACACCTACACACACACCTACACACACGGGGGACTCACTTATTCAAGTTAAATGTACGTAGTTATTTTTTTATTTTTACATATTTTTCAGTTGAAGTCTCTTTTGAGAGTTTTATGTTATTGACTGACAGGAGTAAGGCATCTTCTTTATTTATTTAATTTTATTTATAATCATCATTTTTATTTGGATTTGATTTTGCTACCACAATCTTGCCTATATGACTAGAGTTGTAATCTGTTTTTTATTATTTTTTTATTATATATAAAAAAAAATTTGTTTATTATTATTTTTATTTTCATTTTTTGCGTTTTTTTTAAATTCTTTTTCAATTTTTTTAAACATTAAAAACTTGTGCCACCAATAAGTGGTTTTTCTTTAATTAAACATTTATTATATTGGAAAATTATAGTTGCAGCTAACCATAAATAACAGTCAATGTTTATTTTAATTCATTTTTTATTATTTTAAACTCTAATCTGAATATTTTTTCACAGTGGTAAATGGTAATATCATTAATATATCATTTCTCAGTCATTACCATTAGGAGTAAACACTAAATTCTGATAACAGGAACCCTGTTGAGAATAGTTGGTTTTTAGTAGCATACTATTCATAAACATTCAGGTCGTTTATTATAACAGTCCAGCTCCAGCATGTGTATGTACAGTATGTAGGCTGTGGCAACTAGCATTCTAGTATCTATATATACCAATTTACCAACTTAGATTTACTGTAGATATAACTGAGAATTATTATTATTCAGATTTCAGACTGAGCAGGTTCAGAAATAATTTTATGACTACCTAGCTCTATCTATAATTTAACTATACTAGTACTATAGTACTTAACCGTACTATATGGTAAATACTAATCTTGTTTACTACAGGAAGCATGACATAGTTAATTGTTACTTATTTTAAAATTAAAATTTGTATACCTACTGGATGAATGGTTAAGTGAACGTGCCTGGAAGAAAGGAAACCTCAATTCACTTCTTGTTTAACAATATAGACCTCCAAGGGATACAATGGAAAAATCAAAACACTCCATTGCTTCTGAAAATCATCTTTTCCGGGTTTGACCATGTATTTTTTTCATGACTGTTTCTCATCGATCTTTAAAAATACAACTATAACTGCAGTTTAAGAATAAATGGAAGTAGTTATGCAAGGAAAGAACAATCCACAAAAATTGAAATTTTTAGAGTAATTGTCCTTCAGTGTCGGTAAAAAGTCAAAAACTACATTTTGCAAAATAGAACCAACCATACATAAGTTTATCATAGGAATTAAATTGTTTTGAGCCAACTTTCATTCCCCAGTCCTTTTTTGATGTTTGTACATAATGTTTTTTTGCATGTTTTTTGTTATGTTTGAAATCTTCGATATTTCAGTTAATATTAGGTTGGTTGGTTCTTTTTGCATAACTAAACCATAATAATCTTCAATAAACATCAATATTACCTATTTAAATATATTATTATTCCTATAAAATGTCTTAATCCTAAATTGAAGGTACGTAATTATAAATAGAAAAGTACAAATAAATTTTTAGATTTAATTTCCATTAATATTTTAAATTATTTCTCATTTTTCTTAAAATAGACATGTAATGAAAGTAATTAGAAAAATTTAAAAGCAATTTCC
>JABUQX010000509.1:45000-57500 GCA_015478945.1 Trachelipus rathkii | reverse complement strand
GTGTCCTGTGTATTTATATATAATTTCGAACTTCCTTAGAAGGAATTGTGCACGGGAGGATCGTACCGGCATAAGTAATTTGGCTAATCATGCGAGAGAATTTAAACCATGGAGAAATTTAAAAGATTTATAAGGAAGGACCTATAAGATAATATATAAAAGAACAAATTTAAATTGAAACTTGTTCTTCAAATGTGCGTGAGGTAAATATTGGAGAATTTTTATATCAAAGGAATACCTTAATTGCACTTGGATCACAGTGACTGAAATTTATTGGAAGGAGTGCTCAGAAATTTTGAGTAGGTTTGCAGAAGGTTTATCATCTGTAAGTAATACGCGAATTTAAACAGTTTCAGCTCTGATCTAGTACACGCTCAATAATCAAGTAAATCTCTTTAACTACCATATTTAGGAAATTTAGAGACTAAATTATTAGTTCCAATATTTGAAAAGAGTTGCACTTAAAATTGAGACCAATTATTAGTTCCAATATTGGGAAGGAGCAGTAACTTAAAATTAATAATCGATTTGGTGTAAATAAAATTTAATAATTTATGAACTTTTTAAAATAGTGAGATTAATAGATTCAGAAGTTAATTTATTTTTGAAATTGCAGCAATGTTCCCTGAATTTCAGTATTGCCTTCTGTCGTTCTAAATATAATTGTTCAAGAGCATTCCGACAAAGGTTTTCAAAGTCGGTGGGATTATTCGTTCGAAACGACAGCTGCGCAGCCAGATTTAAATACCTAGCTTTTAGTATAAGGTGGGTTGGCGTAATTCACACAATCTACAAACTAAGTCAACAAGTCTAGAACCTAGAAATCTAACATAAAGTCTAGATAATCGAGTTAGGGAAAGTATAACCCGAACAGTACTTCAGGAATGCCGTTTGCGAACATATCATTCAACAATTTGAGATTGCACAATAAATAATTGTTGGTCATACGTAAAACTCATTCTTAAGTTTTCAATAAATGTTTTTTCACTCCTTCTTTTGTAATTAACTTATCAAAAAATATTTTTTTCATTTTTGATAGAAGTGGCTCTTGGCGCCACCGGACTATTTTTAGTTTCTTTGCACTAAAATTACTTAAAAAATTTAAATGTGTATTTACCTTAAATGTTCTTCCTTTTGTTGTAGATAAAATTTTGGAGACGTAGCGCCTCGGAGGTACCCCCTAAAAACGCTTTATATACTTTTAGTAATTTGCAATTAATAATGAATGCGATTATCATTATAATGAAAGACAGGAAAATCCAAAAGGGTTTGAAAAGGTTTCCTTTTCATAAACAAAGACATTTTAATCTTTTTAAAGTAACAAATTTTCAAAGAGTAACTTAAACTCCAACAGTTTTACTGAGGCCATAAATTTGAATATTTTTGTAATAAGCCGTGAACTAAACTTTAAGACACTTATTGTTTGTCTATATTAAATTTTTTGTACTTAATACTGCGTACAATTTTATTAAGTTAATGAGAATCAATCTCAACTTTAATGAACCCGAATACTTAAATATTGACAACAGTATACGTGTTCACCATTTAATTACTGAAAGATTACTGAAGTTTTTACTGAAGAATTTCTTTTACTTACTTTGGGCGTGACTAGCCCGCGCATTGATATGATGAAATTTTTTAAGCCTTTATTAATGACTCATAATACTGATATTTTTATACTGTGGTCTAAATTATAAAATGACCAATATTTAATAGTTTTCTAAATAAATTTTCATACACTCCGGGCAGAGGATTGCTTCAAAAGAGAAGCAATACCCTACCTTTGAGTTTACTTTAACTGTGTGCTTGCGTTTCCTTTAATGGTTTAAAAAAATTTTAAAACATTTTTTTTTTGCAATAAAATATTTTTTTATGTAAAATCCTTTAATCTACCTTAAAATTACCCTAAACCAAACTTAATATTACTTTAAACCTAATTTTACTACTTTATTTATGCAATTTATTATAGATTTGACAAATTGGCTTGCATAAACTGCCTCTGTTTAAGAGCAGCTTTTCTCTGAGGTCTTATTGTATTGGCATTACTATCATTATTATTATTATTATTATTATTATTATTATTATTATTATTATTATTATTATTACCAGAAGTACCAGGTCTGTTGCTGTTGTCATCCTGTACAGGTGTTGTAGGTACAGGTGTTACATTTGATAAACTACCACCTCCTGTATTTAATTCGAGGGGGTAAAGGTTACTGATGGAATGCAACCCTATTTCACCAGAACCGGTTTTTAATTTTACTGATCGGATGTTATTATCGTGACCTACTATCACATCCATCACTCTGCCCATTTTCCAAAATGGACGTGGTTTATTGCTGTCTTTTATAAGAACCACATCTCCCACCTTTACTTTATCTTCCCAAATACCCTGAAACAAGTGTCTAGACCGCTCCCGGAGACTTAGGAGATACTCCTCATGCCACAAACGCCTGAACTCTTCATAGAGTTCATTTTGCTTTATGAGGGTAGAATCCAGTACCTCCTTGTTGGGTGCACTGCCCATCTGATATTCTACTGTATCAAAATTACTTTTAAATATTAAATTACTGTTAAACATTACTTTCAAAAAACAATTGGGCGTTATTGCCTCCAACTCAGAGGTACCTGATCTATAGGTAAGGGGTCTGGAATTGATGGCATTTTCTATGTCAGACAGGGTGGTAAGAAGCTCAAAATAAGTCACTTTACTTTTTCCCACAGCTTTGTACAGACACTGTTTCATTACTTTTATTAACCTCTCCCAATGGCTGCCTTGCCATGGAGAGAAGAGGTTAATTTTTACATGTTTGATCTGATTTTTATCAAACTCCTCCTTGAAAGCATCAGTATTAAAGGACTCTTCTATTATTTTGCACCCTTTATTGAAATATAATGCATTGTCACTATATATGTATGATGGTATACTAAATTTATTACAGAACCTTTTGAAGGCTAACAGAAAGTCAGAGGTGTTCATAGAGGGTACTAGTTCTAAGTGTACAGCTCTGATGTTTAAGCAAGTGAAAATTAAGATGTACATTTTCTCTAACTTTGAGGTGTTGTTTTTGACATATACATGAGAGGTAAAATCAATACCTGTGTGTTGGTAGGGTTTTATAAGATTCATGTGTGTTCTAGGTATGTCAGTGAAACGTGGGTACCTGTAAGAAAGAGCATTGTACTTCTTGCATGTAATGCATTCCAATAATACAGATCTTACAGCAGCTCTACCCTTAGGTATCCACACACCTTGATTTCTGATGTAATTAAGAGTAGTACCAATGCCAAGATGCTTTACTTGCTCATGAGCATATTTAATAAATAGCAATGTAAAGCCATGATTTCTTCCCATTAATATAGGATTAGCTTGTTCATAGCTGATAAGAAGAGCCTTATTAATCCTGCCCTTGCTTCTTAAATAGCCTTTTTCGTCAAGGAAAAGATTTAAGTTTAAAACCAAGGGAGGAATTTCTGAGTCTTTCAAGGAAGCTACTTTTACTTTTTGTTTATAATCTTTCAAAAATTTAATTTCATTAGCAAAGGATTGAATTTGATTTATTTTAAGCCAATACCTTACTGATTTTTGCTGGTAATCAACATTTATTTTAATTTTACTAAGCCATTTAAAAATCCAGGCAGTGATTCTTAAGACTTTTCGATAGCATGAATATTTACTTAAATCTAAAATACTAATACATGTATTTTCTAATATATTAACATTTACCATTAATAGAGGTAAAGACTCTTGTGGCACACTCAACATAGGATACTTGGGCCAATTGTCTAAATCATTAGTTAACCAAACAGGACCATGATACCACAGAGCAAATATTTCTTTAAACTTTTTAAAAGTTAAACCCCTAGTTAAAAAATCACCAGGATTTTCTGCTGTATTTACATACTTATAATGCACATTTACTTTATACTTGTTACAGATGGAAGTAATTAACCCATCCATTTCATTTATTCTATTTTTTAAAAACTTAGATTTTACTTTGGTTTGTCTGGTTAATAACCAGCTCAAAACTACTTGTGAATCCACTGCAATATTAATGAATTCAAAATATATATTACTGTATGCTTCCAAAATATTGGGTAAGCATTTCAAGGCCAAAATAACCCCCATCAGCTCCAGGGAAGGGATACTTAACTCCCTAGGCCTATTGGCAGGAGCTACCTTGGCTTTAGCAAATATAAAGGAGCTTTTGTTATCATCATCCACTCCATAACATACAAATCCATAAACACTATCGGAACTGTCACAAAAAAGATGCAAGCCATACTTATTCCCTTCAGAAAGAGCCCTCCTAGGTATTGCAATCGTATCCAGATGTTCACAGTTACTGCGTAGTTTATACCACTCTTTCAGTATCTCATCAGGCACTTTCTGATCCCAAGCCAACTTTTGCTGCCACACTTGTCTCATCAACAATTTACCTTTTACCAACCAAAATAGGAAGAGCAAAGTTAAGAGGATCGAAAAGCTTGGAAATCTCAGACAACAATTGACGCTTGGTTGAAATACTCTCCAGATATTCTACTTTATTGATATGCATACAATCAGTCACCACATTGAAACTATATCCCAAGATCTTTTCACAACAACTTGAATGTTCTACAAAGGAGTTTTCTTCCTTGAACTTAACACGCAAAGCATCCGAGTTGCTATTCCAAGATCTCAAGATAAAACCCCCTTCTTCCATTCGTTTCTTACATTGATGATAAATACCTACTATCTCACTTTCTTCTTGCATGCTTGTAAATATTAAATTATCCACATAAAAGCCTGAGGATAATATTTCAGTACATCTATCATGTGGATACTTAGAAGCATGATATTTCATAATATAATGCAATATAAATGGGGAAGATGTAAACCCAAATATTAAAGTGAGGTACCTATAAGCTTCTAACTGCCCGTTGTTATACCATAAGAAAGTGAACCTATTCATGTCTACTTCATCTTTTAACCTTATCATCAGAAACGCTTGTTTTACATCACTTATGACAACAGTACGATTTGTTCTGAACACAAGTAGTAGCTTTAAAAGTGAATTCATGAGGTCATAACCACTGTAAGCAGCCTCATTCAAAGATGGAAGAGTTTTATTACTTTTAAGGGAACAATTAAAAACTGGTCTTATTTTAGTGGTTACTTGTTCTGATTGCCTTATTATAGGGCGATGAGGAATGAATTTATATTTACAAATATCTGAAGGATCATCAAAATTTATATTTACTTTTTCAATTATTTTATCATTCAGTTGACTTTCAAAGACTTTATTGTATTCATTTATTAAATTATTTTGAGTTAATTTATCAAACACTCTATTAGCTATATTTAAAGATATTTTAAAATTATTAGGAACTAATTCTATTTTGTCTTCATACCAAGGAAGGCTTACATGATAATGGTTGTCTTTGAAAATCATATTCTGATTAAATAATTGCACTTGACATTTATCTACAGTGTTCAGAATGTCTTCGTCCTGTTTGATACCTAAAGATTCCAGGCTAAACAGATTTTCCAAGCCATTGTCAATATCAGAATCCAAAAACTGCTCAATGGGATTGAAATAACTTTTGGATGGTTCTAACACGAAATACACTTGTGTATTCAGCCTTCTGTTATTACATTCAGAATCATTTTTAGGAATTATGGTATTATTTGTTTCAACTTTTGACTGAGTTATAAAATTATTAACTTTTTTACTTTTTCTGGTTTCAACCAAATGCACAATTTGTTCTCTACTTAAAAAATTATAAATATTACCTATTGGTATTAATTTATTATTGCCAATATGTAAACAATGGCCACTTGCAAAAGGTACAGTCTGAAAGGATGGAAACAAGTCTATTATTTCTATTCCAAGCAAAACATCTATTTTAATATGACTATTTACATTAGAATTATTAAAATTACTATCAGCAAAATTTAAACCATTAAGTTTCATATTTTTAATAACATCTGAAATGCCATTTACTTTATAATTTATATTTAATTCATCATCTATAAGAAAAGGAATAAAAACTATTCTTTTAAAAACTCTTACGCCAATTAATGTTTGATGAAACTTTTTAATTTTAGAGCCAATGAAAGTTTGAACCTCATATTCTATTATAGGAAGACTATTTATATTAGGTATTAGCTTTTCAGCAGCTTCTCTTGAAATATAAGACCTACTAGAAGCTGTATCTATCAAACATCTTAAAGTTTTTTCTTTACCATTGAAAACCATATTTAAAGAAGTGGTAGGCGGAATGTATTCATTCTCTAAACTTTGATGGAAAGTTATGCAATGATTGGTCGTTGTATTTACTACCTCACTATTTACATTACACAATGGTTGTATGTGTGATTTACTTCCACACTTACATGGAAACCTCATTTTATTATTGTTACCAAAACATTGTGGTTGCCAGCACACTGTTCGCACAACCCCAACTCCCTAACTCTATCAATACGACCTTCAAAATTGTTATACACTGGACATAGTCCTAAAGAATGTGGCCCAGAACATAATTTACACTTTTTTTCAACCTCTTTTACCTTACTTGAGGTTTGAAAATTTGCCAAAGAATGCTGTTTACTTGTAGCATTATTTTGAGATGTTTTTTCTTTTTGAGTAGTAACAAGTGTACTTTTGCTTTTGAGTTTGGCACTTACTGTTCTTTCAGAGGAAGAACTAGTACATATTAAAGCCTTTATTATATCCTGATAATTTTCAAGAACTTCATTTATGTCAGGATAATTATGACCTACTTTTCTTATCAGGTCCTTCAAAAATACTTTAGGTAGCTTTTTTACTACTATATGTGACAACAAACAACAGCCTGGACTCTTTGAGATTGTAAAATCCAATTTATGCACTTTAAGATCGTAAATAATAGCCCTGATTTTATTTAATGCATTTTTTAAGGATAAAAAATCTTTATCATATTTGGATTCTATATTAATAGCTATCAAAGAGGCAAACAAGTCATTTGTTATAGTAGTTACATCCAAATATTCAGCTTTTAACAATTCTAATGCTACTTTATAATGTTCTGGTATGATAGATAAATGAGACACAATACTTAAGGGATAATCCCTCAAAAAACTTAAAAGGTACATTAATTTAACAGAGTCATTAAGTTTAGGGTTATTTCCAACTACATTCGATTTAAAAAAACTTGAAAACTAATTTTATTCAAATCACCATCAAATACTGCACAACTCATGGTAGGTAATTTTACATTAGTAGTGTGATCTATGTTATTTAAGGCTTCCACAAAACTATCAGAATTTATAGGTTCTGTTTTAGCAGTCTCTTTACTTAAAATAAATTCATTAAAAACACTTAATTTAATTTCTAATTCTAAATAATAATCACTTTGACTTTCTATTTCAGAGTCCATATTTAGGCCTTCAATCTCAGATTCCATCAAAATATCAATCATGCTTTCATCAATTTCTTTGATTTTTAATATCAATTTATTTATTTCATTTATTTGAGATTTGCAGAAAATAATACCCAAACAGTTATTTGATTTTAATTCATTTAATTTATTTACTCTTTTAGTAATACGAATTTTTAAATTAGACCTCAACTTTTTAAATTTGACAAAATCGTCCATTTTGTTCAAAAATACTTAATTCAAAATTATTTACTTAAAAAAATGCCTGATATTGTGTCACCAATATGAATCAAAAAATATATAGGCCTACAACTACCCTAGGCCTTCAAAAAACTTTTGTCAAAAACTGATGTTCAGCCCTAGGGTCAGCCTAATTTCAAACACTATTTTGCTATTTCATTAAATAAACCATTTTTTTTAAAGGAAACACAACCACACAGTGTTATTGTTATTATTAAACATTAATTACTACAATTAATTATATTATTAAAATAATTAAACCTAAAAAACAATTTTGAAAAATTTATCAAAACGCACTCAGTAAAATTTGTTTACAATTATTGACAAAATATCGATTATTATCGATTAATGAAAGAACGATATTTCTATCGATTATTCTATCGATTATTCTATCGATCTTAAATAAAATATCGATTATTACAAAAAATAATTGAAACCGATCCAAATCCTATGGAATTTTCCTCTCATTTAATTGTGATGCAATCTTTTTGCGCATGCGTAAGACTGCGTTTTAACTTTCGAAAATTTTTAAGTTATGAAAAAAGTTTAACTAATAAAATTTTCAAATCACTTTTTAAAGGTAAATAACTTTTCATTTCACTAATAATTCACTTGATGAATAAATAAAAAATGTTAAGTACATTAGTACATTTTCAAAAATGACTGTTTAATTGTAGCATTATTTATGAGATCGAAACCTTTTCAAAAATATCAAAAAATTTCTTTTCATTTTTTGATAGAAGCGGCTCTTTGCGCCACCAGTCTATTTTTAGTTTATTTTCACTAAATATACTTGAAAAAATATATGTTTTATTTACCTTAAATGTTCTTCTTCTTGTTGTAGACAAAAATTTGCAGACGTAGCGCTTCGGAGGCCTCCTAAAAACGCTTTATATAATTTAAGTAATTTGCAATTAATAATGAATGCGATTATCATTAAAATGAAAGGCAGGAAAATCCAAAAGGGTTTGAAAAGGTTTCCTTTTCATAAACAAAGACATTTTAATCCTTTTAAAGTAACTAATTTTCACAGAGTAACTTAAACTCCAAACAGTTTTACTGAGGCCATTTTCATAAACAATAGATATGAAATATTATTGTAATAAGCCGTGATATAAACTTTAAGACACTTATTGTTTGTCTATATTAATTTTATTGTACTTAATACTGCGTACAATTTTATTAAGTTAATGAGAATCAATCTTAACTTTAATGAACCCGAATACTTAAATATTGACAACAGTATACGTGTTCACCATTTAATTACTGAAAGATTACTGAAGTTTTTACTGAAGAATTTCTTTTACTTACTTTGGGCGTGACTAGCCCGCGCATTGATATGATGAAATTTTTAAGCCTTTATTAATGACTCATAATACTGATATTTTTATACTGTGGTCTAAATTATAAAATGACCAATATTTAATAGTTTTCTAAATAAATTTTCATAAAGGAAACCCATCATTTTACCTCTGAAAGCTTAGCTTCCCAAGAGGAACGAAGGCGTGTCTTGGACACCTAACCTCCGACGGGCCTCCCCGCCAACACTCGGGTCAGGGGTAACACTGGGTAATTTTTAACCGGACATTATTAGATATTCAAAGATATTTGTGCAATAAACGCAACAATTATTTGTATATTTTCAATGGTCCTAAGTGGGTTTGAACCCTTACCCTTGAGATGGTACTCCAGAGTGTTACCTCGAGACCACGATTGGCTAAAAGGAAACCCCATCATTGGTTCCAGCTTAGCCTTGTAAAATGATGGGTTTCCTTTTAGCCAATCGTGGTCTCGAGGTAACACTCTGGAGTACCATCTCAAGGGTAAGGGTTCAAACCCACTTAGGACCATTTGAAATATGCAAATAATTGTTGCGTTTATTGCACAAATATCTTTGAATATCTAATAATGTCCGGTTAAAAATTACGTGTTTGACGAGGTGTTGGCGTGGTATCTATGGAGTATTACGCCTTCGTTGGAAAAATGATGGGTTTCCTTTGTAATGCATGGTCTCGGTCTGGGCGCCATCTAAAGGGTAAACCAGGCCCACGCGAAATAACCTAATGATGTTGCGTTGCTACTAAATCTCTTTTGAATAAATATATATATATATATATATGTATGTATAGCAACTTAACAATATAATAACAACCAATAACTGTATATATATGTAATATATGTATAACCAATATATATATATATATATACTACTATATATATATATATATATATATATATAATAACATATATATAATAATATATAAATATATATAATATATATACCTCTATATATATAATATATATATATATATATATATATATATATATATATAATAACACTTATATATATATATATATATATATATATATATATGCATAATAGTTCATACTCACAATTTAATGGTAATTCCTTGCAATAGCTTCTAAAAAAGCTAAAAACCTTTCTTTTGCTTCCAACTTTCTTACCCACATAAAAGTGGCTAGATAACCTAAAAGGTGTTCCTTCCTTCGGCCACGTTGTGGTATTTGTGGTTTAACCTAAAAATAAAATACTATTTCACTTGTAAGTTAGTTTATTATACTGTAAGAATGCGTGTAAACTGCATTCATCATTACAAATCTCGAACAAATCATACAAATTCATCTTAAAAGTTTGCACATATTAAAGAACTAAAAACACGTCTTATTACACTGGCGTAAATCTTGAAAATGCCGTCTCTGCTATTAAATCTAATTCCCTGGCTCTCATCGATATCGATATATCGATGATTTAAAATATATCGATATATCGATTTCAAAAATATCGAATATCGAAGCTCAGACGAAAGATTGAATTAAGCCATATATATATATATATATATATATATATATATATATATATATATATATATATATATATATATATATATATATATATATATATATATATATATATATAATATATATATTTTTTTCTACTTTATATATATATATATATATATATATATATATATATTTACATATTTAATATATATTCGATTTTAGTTTTTTAACATTTACGGTTTTAAATATAGGTTTTAGTGTGTAAACAATTTTAACCTGATTTCACGATTTTGTTTGTTTTTTCGCCTGTTTGTTTTTGTCTGTTGTTTGTTTTGTGGTGGATGTGTGTGCATGTAGGATGGCAGATTTGCACAGGCAGGGGGCTTACTATCGACTACTAACATCCGTGGCTTGCAATCTAACTCTGCATCCGTGGAACACCACCTCTCTAACTCTAGCCCTAACCTTTTGCTCCTGTCTGAGACCCAGATGGCTAGGAATTCATCCTCTAACTCGTTTAATATGTCCAACTATAACTTATTTCATAATTTCCGTCTGAAGGGTGGAGTATGTGCCTATGTAAACATAAACACTCCTGTAACACGTCTCAAAAATCTCGAATCTTCTAACTTCGATGTTCTGTGGCAAGAAATCTTTCTTCTACTACAATAATCTTGTGTTTCTGCTACTGTTCTCAGAACAGATTTTCACGCCTTTTTGAATATCTTATTACTTCTCACGAGACTGTTATATCTTATCATCAAATACTGAGGTCCTCTATTTGGGAATTTCAATGCACAACTACTGAATGGTTGGGATCCTCTCATACTGATTTAGGTGGGGAGGAGGCCGAATCATTCAGCAATTTCAACGATCTGGAGCAACTAATTAAAGAACCCACACACATTCTGGATCGTCCCAACCAATTCTTGAACACACTTGACCTATGTTTCTACCACTAGTCCTTCTCTAAGTACATACAATCTTCGGCTACATATTGGTAAATCTGACCACAACCTTATATCTCTTAATTTTAATACTTTCTCTCCAACAGCTCCATCCTGCCCTACGCGTTTTTTCTGGCACTTTGATCGGGCTGATTGGGGCCTTGCGTTGCTTCTACGCTAACTATAATTGGAATGACTGCTTTGACTCTGGTGACGCTTCAGTTTCTGCCGATAAGGTGGGAGCTGTAATCGTTGATGGGATAGACAGTTCAGTGCCTTCTTCATTAAATCTTTCTCTCTCACCAATCCATGGTGCGAATCTGTGGCGATCTCTGGCCATTCAGGCTAGAGACAGTGCGTATCGGGGATGGTAGAAAAATTCTCGTTCTCCTATCACTTACTAATTTTCATTTAGCTAGAAATCGTTGTAGGGATACTCTTCGACAGGCAGAGCTTTCATCAAACGAAAGTACGCTAACCTCCTTGGTTCTCCTACTGACAAATCTTTCTGGCCTCTTGCCAAAAACATCTCTAACAACTTCTGTAAATCACTTTCCTCTTCTTATTTGTTCTGATAGCTTTGTTGCTAATTCTCCAACTGAAAAGGCCAATCTTTTTGGTCTCCTATTTTCCTCTAACTCAACCCTGGACGATTCTGGCATTCCTCTTCCTCCTCCTCCTTCTCCTCTCAGGTGTCCTATGCCTTTGCCTGTGATTACATTTGATCGGGTGCCGGACTCCTGTAAATCTATATGAAGAACGTTATGAAGGCGGGTGCTGGCCCGGATGGTGTTCCTACCCGAATTTTAGAATGTGGCACCAGTCTTGACCGCCCTCGTTCTTCTCTATTCTCTATGTCTCAATACTAACACTTTCCCTCAGTGCTGGAAACACGTCCCGAAAAAAGGTAGTTGGTCTGATCCTTCTAACTATCGCCCTATAGCTCTCATTTGTATTCCTTTTAAGATTTTGAAACCATTCTCAACTCTCATTTCTTGGATCATCTGGAATCTCATTCCCCTTCTTACCGATCACTAGTACAGTTTTCGGCGCTCGAGGTCTACTGGCGATATACTTTCCTATCTTACTGATTCATGGTTTTCCCCCCTT
>JABUQX010000509.1:0-40000 GCA_015478945.1 Trachelipus rathkii | reverse complement strand
TATATATATATATAGGTCAGCATCCCGAAGGCCAGGCATGTAACTAAAAAACTATAACAGCTACAAGAAAATAAATAAAATTTTATTAATCAGGAGACATTTTTATCCATTTTTAAAAAAAATAAATAAATAAAATAACGCTTTTGAAAAATTTAAAATTGTTAAAAATGATGGAAAGCTGTATGATAAGCATTGTTTTTTGAGATTAAGAAGCTGGAGTAGTCGGAGGGAGAGCGCAAAGTTGCCAAATGTTGAATTTTTTTTAACTAAAGAACACCCCACGGGTAAAACTTAAAGATGGACAGAGTTGGGGTTTCTTGGCCTACCGGGGAACGACGGGGGGAAGAACCCCTTCTGTCCCTCCGTGAAAACAAACCCCTAAAAAGGATATAAAGAAAAAGATAACATTTATTTTCTCAAACGTAAATAAAAAATACCATTTGGTAACTCTTGCTCTCGTGAACGAATGCAGGGATTCAAGGTCAATCACAGCGTACGCCTGCCAGATCTAAGATTATACTAATATTTAAGGTGTTATTAATAAATATTAGAATAAAATAATTTTTTTTTGTTTCATCGATGAAATTGCTTGCTGAAATAAAAAATGTTATTTATTTTCCTGTAGTTGTTATAGTTTTCTAGTTACATGCCTGGCCTCTTCGGGATGCTGGATATATATATATATATATATATATATATATATATATATATATATATATAATGTCTCTCTATATATATATATATATATATATATATATATATATATATATATATATATATATATTTATATATATATATATATATATATATATATATATATATATATATATAATATATATATATATATATATATATATATATATATATATATATATATATATTTATATTATATATATATATATATATATATATATATATATATATATATATATATATATATATATATATATATATATATATAATATATATATATATATTATTATATATATATATAATATATATATATATATATATATATATATGTTACCCCTTAATTATAGTAATATATAATATTTTAAATTTATAATCAAATATTTGCAATAATAAATATAATTTTACAAATTTTTAAGACTATTACTAAAAATATAGGTAACTTATATTTCAATTTCTATTTTAAATTATATTTAATTGTTCAAATTTATTCTCATTCCGGCCTAAAATTAAAGTTTGATTTCCTATCTTTGGAGAGGTGCAAACCTCATATTGTAGTTAAAAACATTATCATATTCTGCTTGTTCATTGTTACTTTTCCAACCTACTATTATTGTATAGATTTTTTCAATATACATTTTTTAAAGCTTTCTAACATAGTATAATACAATTAAAATATATACTTCTATATCGGTATATAGTTTAACATATTATTAAACAAGTGCGATAGCTACACTAAAATTGAATACAATTTTCGAATCACGACCAAATTTAGTTACGATAAGTACAAACTAAAGTAAAATGAACAAAAAAATAACAAAGTTTTGGGGATGTTCGATAAGTTTATTATATTACAACGGCAGATTAAATGTTTTTGTTTCAGTATATGTAGGTCTTAATCAATGAGTGAAAATGTTGTTAACAGATTTATTTGAATTATTGAACAATGAGCAAGAGTTGTTAGGTTTTTTACACAGTTAATTTTGGTCCCGGGACGGTTTTTTGGGTAGAGTTAACTTGCAGTAACAGCAAAAAAAAATAGTTTTTGTTTTAGGACCTACTGTAGAGAGACATATCTGTATCTATTACTAGTACCTGGTTATAATTATATTGTACTATCTATACTTTATAGGGATTTAATATCTACTACTCTGAGGTAAGACTGTTATAAATATATAATATTTATACAGTTTTTTAGTAGGTTAATAATATTCATATAGTAATTATGAAAATTATACATTACGGTAATGTATGTTTATAGGTATTTTTTTCATACCACATACCTCTCTATTTTATTCTACTAGTAATTCTACATATTAATCCCTTATATTTTAGTCAGCTATGTTAATTATGGCAACATACTTATTGTGCTAGTATTTAACCACTACATGCTCAGCATGATTTGTTAGTTTGTGAGCTCATAAATAACTACTACAAATGTAACTAACCTATTAGTTTTGAGCTTTAATTGTAAATCTCAAATTGAGACTAGGTATTAATAAAATATCATAAAATTTATAAAAAAATATGTATACAATCATTATGGTTATTTTATTGAGATTGATTAGGACCTGGATGTCCATAATGAGTATGACCGTTGTTATAATAGAAGGATGCCGGATTCAGACTTTCGTTAATGCGATCTTTTATAAAGAGTGGAAATGTAGAAGATTGCGCGAGATTGTCGAATATCTATAACTAAGATTGTTAGAGATCATGGCGAGAATCGTGGATAGCTGTGATAGTTGTTTTACTAACTTTTATGTAAGTTTTGATATTAATAATATAGTATTTTACTATGTTTAACCCTAGAAGTTATTATTTTCACGTAAAAGGGTAAAGTTTGTATTACCACTATATAACGGTCTGAACGGTAAGTTGAAAACCTTTGAAATGCCAGTTATATTCTTAACTTTATATAGTATATTGATATTTTACGATAAAATTGCTTTAAATTTTGATAATTAACTAAATATTAATATGTATTTATAAGATTAATGTTATTTGAGATAAATAAATATAACGTAGAGAATAGGTATCTTTTATATTGCATATTTGATTATATTACCATTATTATTTAAACTTATTTTTTTACGTTATCATAGTATATATATAATCATTTATAATACATTTATACCTATATATAACCATATATTACGGAGTGAGCCTGTGGACCGTGTAAGGTGGCTCGGAAGTGGTGGTATTCAAGCGGAAAGGACGAACTGAGCATGAGAAGGCAGAGATCCTACCAGTTTGATGAACGTGGTTTGAGAGAGGGAAAAGGTGCCGGAAAAGGTAAAGACCAAACAAGCAATAAATAATACGCGATAATCAAAGAGTAAAAACACCACAAACAACCACACAAACAACCAAACAACACACAACAAAAATGGAGAATGCACCAAAACGCAGAAGCACACGCTGGTAATAATCAAATATATGAGACATTACTTAACTCAATGATCAGGAACTACACGCGGGCATACATGGTCATATATAAATTATTATTCGGAAGTAATATGGGGGAGTTATGAGAGGCTGAGAGAGAAGGTAGAAGAACAGTAGAAGAACAGTAAGGGTGTAGAAGAGGAAGAGGACCAACGGACCGAACTCGTAATTTCACGACTAACTTTAAAGAATCCAAATGGTCTCGGAATGATAGATCGACTAGGATACGTAATGAAGAAGAATTCTTTGTAGCGTTTTCAGAACTAGACCTGCAAAAATAGGCGTGGACAATGGGGGGCTGCGGTGTGAGGAAGGAGGGAATGCAGCCTTGTGGTGTGAAAGTGGGTGTGTTTAGTAACTGAATTTTTGTTGAGATGAACAGACAAGAGATAGGTTTGAAAAAGTGTGAATGGGCTTAATCAGAAGAAGTTGAAGCATTAGAGAGTGGTGTGTTATCCGACCACTAGTCTGCCAGTTTTAATATTTATTTTTATTAACGTTATATCGTGGTGATAAGGACAGTGAGGGAGAGACTGGGAGAAATTTAGTTAATAAGCGAACAATGAATATAAGTTATCTTATTTAGTTATGCACGGACGATATTTGCAATCGTGGTGTGTGTATGTCGAGGCAAGTAGAAGAGGAAGAGCCGCGATTCCGAAAGAGACAGTGGTGCGTGGAGTTATAGTGTTTTGCGTGAGTGGAGATGGTGAGTTAAGGCAGGGATGAAAGAGAAATTGAGCCAACGTGAATCAAATGAGGAAGTTCCAATCAGTAGCATAATACATTTGAATCAAACAGGTAGGAAAATGAGGAAAGGGGATGAGGGATCAGGTAGTGGGGGCAGAGGGGGAGGTGTTAGTGTGAAGGCGCAAGATATCCTTGAACGTCATAAACTTTGATTCTTTCAAGCTGAGATGTTTTGACCCTTTACACGAGGTATATGTAGGGAGAGGAATTGGTGGAGTGAAAATATTATGATAGACAAACAATACTGTGTTTATATAAAACCTTTCTTACATCTAAAATTACATTTTGTGGCTAGGACATTTATTAATTTTATGAAAGTAGAGGAAACAAATATAGGAAATATTTTTGGTAAAGGTTAATTAATTTAAAAAAGCAAAAACGAGGTTTTTTAACAGTTATATACTACGAACCCTCAAACACTGGCACGATACTTCACTGAGTTTTTTGGGGTGGTATATGCTGGTATAAAGCGATAGCAAGACTACGGAAAAATTGAAGGATATAACGAAAACAAAATTCGAACGGAAATAGAGAGGAAGATCAGAAATGGTAGTCACAATAGGGATCTACAGAGCCAGCCGCGTAGAATTGAAGGAAAGTTAGGGATCAAGAAATAAGCATTTCATAGAAATGAGAGTGGGGTGGGAGAAGAGGTAGGGGTGTTGAGAGGGGCAGCTAGAAGTATTTACTGGGATTTACGCGCCTGTAAGGTGAAGAGATATGTAATAGAACGATAGCAATATTTTATATGGTGGATCGGAAGTTAAGATAGAATACTAGAACCGCACGGAGATGTTGGGGATAAATTTAGGGAAAAATTGAGATGAAGCTAGGAGAGAAGGAATTTGTAGAAAGGAAGGCCCCAGAGAGGCAACAACAGAAATGCCGAAAAGAAAAGAATAGAAAGGAATCAACCAAGGAGGGCATGAAACGACCAGGGGGAATGACCGTAGGCAGTTATAGGATTGTAATGCGGCCCGCCGAAGCATACCGGTGGATTACCTGGATTCTTCCTGAAAGATGTCAGCTACCAAAAATGAAGTTCAAAGTGCTAAGAGAGAGAGGAATATTATAAGCGGAAGGTGTCAACCCCAGATCCAAGGAGCGGATGTCTGGTATAAGATAGAAACGCTAGCGGAATCGCCAATAAGATTATGGGTGGGTGTTTTCGATAGTATTACACTGGGAGTGTATTAAGAATCCTTCCTGGGAGAGGAAAAAGAAACAAAAGGACTATGTAAAACAGACATAGAGTCACTTTATAAGGTTAATGTAAAACGTAATAATTTATTTTATCAGTTTATATATAAACATGGGAAAATAGCCATTAAATAATTTTAGGGTAAAAATAACTAAATACATGTATTTAACAATAATTTAGTATATAATAAAAATATATATAAAATATTTAAATAAAAGTATTTATTAAATATAATATATTATATATTATTATATAAAATTATTCTTAAATAAATATATATAACCCTATATATTATATTAATTTGCAAACTTTAATTTATAAATAATAATTTTTTTAAAAAAGAGGGGTTTAATTGATATTTGCTTTATAGTTTTATTAGTTTTAAAAATAAAGAAAATATAATAGAAAAAGTTATTATTAAACATACCTTTTCCGATTTTTTTTTTAAATAATATGAATAAGTTTAAATAAATATAGAATAAAACAAATAAAATTTAAAAATTACCTAAAAAATCTAATGGTAAAAGCTAAAAAAAATTATTAATAATTAATATAATTTATAAAAATTAATAATTAATAAATTAATTATACAAATAATTTAAAATAAATATAAGAAAGGTTAATTAATTAAATTAAAACAATAATAAATAATAACCACATAATAAGTGTAATAAATAAATACAATACTGACGAACATACTAACCATTTTATATTAAAATTCATTTAAACAGAACTTACTACAAAAGATCTATACTGTATCATCTAGACGGAACAAAGCTTATTTAGCGTTTCAATACTCTAGAGCCTGAAATTCAACATCAGATGAATTATTGCCATAATTTAGCGGTGTGATATTTACTTATTATACCCTTCACTTAATCTGTTATTCTTATATTGAGCTATATAGAATTACAAGATATCAATAACTATATATATAATAACGCTTGTATATATTAATGTAATAGCATATATCAATTTAATGTATTATGTAAAGTAGAGTATATAAGGCTGTGAAAACTTATAGATAATGATTAATATAGAGATATAAGCGATCACTATCATATATATATATTATGTAATATAATTATCAAAGCTCTATTTGTGCTAAGATTCATTAAAATTATATTTAGTATTACGACCATTATATAGTGAGATTACGTGAGTGATACTATACTTATGTATAATATATATATCATATATATTTTGGAAAGAGAATGTTATAATAATAAATTGACTATGTACTGAAGAATTAATATAATATAAAGCAGGTGATTACTATTGTACGGTAATTTATAAAACAGTATATTTGCCTTAATCCTTTGTTAAATTAATACTGAATACTAAGATGTGATACTCAAGTATGAATATACTCTGCTCATTAATATATTATAATCGCAAATTAATAGGCTTGCCTATTTAGGCTATTAATATAACATATGGCAGTTCTCTATATAATATGTTATATAATGAATATATATATATTTTATATGAGACCTCGATAAATGACATATTTATCATTCTAGTTTATATGTACGTACTATCTATTAGTATCATTTTTGCAAATATATATTATGTCATAGTAGATACATTTCTTTTCATCAGTTTTTATATATTAATATTAAATATTAATAGTATTAATATAATATATATATATATATATCTATATATATAATAATATTAATATTAATAATATTAAATATCTATATTCTATTATTATAATATATTAATTAATTACTTAATAAATTCTTACTATTAATAATAATATATATATAATATTAATATATATATATATATTAATAATCTATATATTATTATATATATTATATATAATTATCTTATATTAACATATTAATATATTATATATAATAATATATATTAATATATATATTATATATATATATATTATATATATATTATAATATATATTATATTAAGTATATACTATATTATAATAATATATATCTATTATACTTTAGTACGAACTGTAGAAACTAGTCCATTAAAAATAATAGAGTAATACTATTAATATTAAAATATCTATATTACCTACTTCAGTGTAACACTTGAATAATACTCCTTCACTAAATTATTATCACAACGTATTTCTTCTTACCTTCCTCACATATCTTCCTCTCTATTCTCTTATCCACCTTCATATATCTTCGTCCTTTCTCCTTCCGCTATCATCCGCACACCTCACACTTCATACTTAATTACCAATTATTGCCCTCAGTTTAAAGCACTCCGCACAACTGATCCAGATGACAATGATTGCGCTAAATAATATATTATTATTGATATCGCACTCAGTGATAGAGTCAAGAATCACATAACTCTCACACGGAGGAGAGCATCTCTACAACATCCTCAATTCTATTTCAAAAGAGGATGCGGATGCGGATGCGGATGTTCTTCCATTCCCTCACTATGTGAGGATGCGGATGCGATGTTCAACTTTAGGGTACGGATGTTTTTCCGCCAATGCGCATTGCGTCGATCGCTTGGATGTCATCGCTTCTAATTCCTCCTAATCCATGCCAACTTAACTTAACTATTATAATCATAATTTATACTTCTATCCTTCTAAGAATAAATATTCCTATATCTGAAAGGACATATACATTATAAACCCCTCTATTCGTACGCCACCGTAAAACCTCGTAATATCCAGGTACAAGATCGGCGGCGGTACAGAACAGGCAAGCGAATAATAAGAATTAGGTAACTCACTATATTTATATAGGTGAGCAACTCATTTAACCATTTATATTATATTTATAATATAATAATTATTATTTATAATATTATTTTATTTTCTCAGTTTATCTCAGAATAATCCTTGGAAATTATATACCAGGTATTTTACAATTAGTTCATTTCCCTATTATTAAAGTTTCCTGTCCCAGGAATTCCTGGTATTTCACCAGTATCCCGTGATTTCTAGACGTGCATGCAATATCTACACTTGAACTTACATCGATGATATATATTACGTAGAATGAATTATTAATAAATTATAATATGTTATCTATTTCTATTATATTTTTCAATGTAATAGGTCAACCAGAGCAATAAAACGTGAGATATAGATATACGAATATTATAACATCGATATAGGGGTAGAAATACATTACGAGAGCTATAAATCGATTGAGAATAACCATCAATAAATGATCTTATACGATATATCTAATTTATAATAAAACCTACAGGAACCATAAAAGTCCTCATTTGGTGGAGGGGACTGAGCCTCCTTATTTGTAGGGGTAAATATACTCTATATTCGAGTTATATCCAAGGCTCAAAAACTACTCTGAAGTATTCATAGGTCTCCTAATGTGACCTTATAAATTTACCGGTCACTATCATCATTGACCTTAAATAAACAATCGCTTTCTTATATAAGTTTGCGACATATTTCAATTTGTTTGCGAATACTAGATTGCTAATTTTTATCCAAAATAGTTATTGGCATTTAGCTCACAATTCGCTCAACATCTACGGTTTGCACTTATTATCCGGAAGCTCCAGGTTATTTGGTACCGTCAGTTTGCCTATAAAGCGCACTCTGATATCCTGCCTCTTAACAGACTAACGACAGGATTGAACAATTTATACGAAAGTATTATATTATATATATATATTATATATTAAATATATATATATATATAATATATATATTATATATTATATATATATTAAATATATTAATATATATATATTACATATATAATAATAATATATATATATATATAATTATATTAATATATATATATATAATATATATATATATTAAGTTGAGCTGGTAGATTTATGAGGATAGGCTTGTGAGTAGTAGTACCTAGCCTATTTATATTTTTAAGAATACAATAATTAATATAATTAATAAATAAGAAAAATATTTATAAATATAAACTTATAAGATAGATTCAAAATCTTAATAAAAGTTATCACCCCATCCAAAATTTATAGTAGTCTATAATTAAAAAATACTTATAAAATAAAAATCTAAAACCAAAAATCATATTTTTACTGTATTATCTTAATTTTTTATAACATATAAATAATCTATCTTCCTTATGAACTTTCCTAGGCACATTCGGTCTACGTAGCTTATGCAAATAAATATATCGTAATATTAACCTCCAATGATTAGTTAATGATGAGGGCTCATCGCCCGCACTCTATGCTTCTGTGTATAGCATATCTAATTGTATTGCCTTCAACTTAGCAATTATTATATTAATTTCTCTTCATTTTCATTATTTTTCATCTCTCTTCTTATACTCTATATTATACTTAATATTAATATATTATTAATATATATTATATTAATATATTATATATATTTATATATATAGTAATATATATATATATATATAATTATATCATAAAATATATTAAAAAAATTATTATATTATATAAATATTATATAATTTCATTACAATATATAATATATATATTATATATATATATATATATAATATAATAAATATAAATAATTATTTCATATAATTGAACAATAAGATAGCTATAAATAAGTACTATCACAATTAAAATAAGGTTTACTCCCAAGCACATAAAAAGGTTCCTCCCTGCCATCTCAAATTTGATAGTACACAATACCGAGCGCACCACGTCAACCTATATAGTATATATATATAATATATATATAATTATATATAATAATATATATATATATATATAATATATATATATATATATATATAATAATAATTTATATATATATTATGTATAATATATATATATTATATATAATATATAATATATATATAATATTAATATATTATATATATTATTTTAATAATAATATATATATATATATATAATAATAATAATATATACTATATATATATATATTATATATATATAGGATAAGCGTAAAACCAGCGACTAAGATTTTCCCCGCAATTTTTGATACTCTGATTACCAAAATAACCATCATTTTTAATAAATTTAAAGACCAATACACCTCACATTAAAAACATCATAAGGGATATATTCAACTATATATAAGTTAATGATTTAATCGTGTAAGGTGTATACCTATTAATATTATTTAATAAACTGTATAGTTATAGGTAGGTTTATTTTATCGAAACGTCTAGAATTTAGATTAAATATAAGAAATGTGAAATATACTATCTCGAATGGTGAAATTCAAAGCTTTTATAAAATATAAATATAGCTATACTAGTTATATTATTTATACTAATGTATACTAAAGTTAATAAGATATATCATAAGATAATAACCCTTATCTGTCTAACATTTTATATTGATATATATAAATATATATATAGTATATATATATTATATATATAATAATATTATTATATATATAATATATTATAATTAATATATTTTATATATATATATATAATATAATATATATATTAATATATTATATATATATATATATAAATATTATATATATTATTAATATATATATATATATATATATATATTATATATAAGTTAATTATATATATAAGATAATTATATATATATATATATAATATATATATAATATATATTATATTATCATATATATATATAGAATACTATATTATATATAGTATATATTTGTGAAGGGATCTCATTTTGTAATATTATTATTGAATAATTTATTATATAATAAAATATATACATATATTCATATAATATATATATATATATACGGGTAACTATATACATTAATATTCATCGATCAAGGGAAATAAATAATATAGGTTCACTAGATACACTGCAAAAACTTATTACTAAGTGAGAATTTATTCACTAGATAGAGTTTGTCAAAAAACGTCGACTATCTCAAATTATATATATATTGGTCTGACAGGTATAATTTATGTGTATCTGACAAGCAATTTATATTGGGTCGTAACAATCATTTATTCTTCTAAATATATGTGTATCCAATCGTCGATAACTACATAAATATCGATTTAAATCATATCGATAATATTATATCGTATCGATATTTAATATTATAAATATGAATTTTCCCAGATAGAGTGTCATAAATAACCGTCGACAGACTAATATATCATATTAATTATCTAATATATATATTATATATATATATTTAATTAATATATTAATATATATACTAATAATATATCTATATATCTATATATTGCCTTACGCTGTAAAACATCTGAGCAATTAAAACTGAGGGGGCGAGTGCAACTAGTAGCCGAGATCACGTAGGGAACGAGAATAGGGGGAATCAGATTTTATTTCCTATACCCCGTAAGGGGTATAAAGGGGCGGAGGAACCCCCCGCAGATTATACTCATTAAAAACATTTATAACCACTAAAATTATATACAAATAACAGCAAATGAGTAAAGGTGGTATTCCGTGGCAGACTTAACACACTCCCCGAGGAGCGCCGCGAGCGTGTAATATGAGCTAAGATCATCATTAAGGCCCTCGTCTTTATAGGGCAATTCCCCTGTATAATATAAGTGCAAAAGAATCCGACCGAGAAGACCCCAACATTGAGGAAGACATTGTTTAGTGCTCACACGTCGGGGCTCGTATGTAATCTTCTTGTTAACATTTTTTTTTTAATGAGCAAGAAGCAAAAATAATAAAAGATAAGATATAAAATTCAATAGGATCAATATTAGTATGAATTGTAATTATCCGAATTAGTTTAGTGATTTATATCCGATTAATTCGCACTGGTAGTTATGTAAAATAATATGAGGAGAAAATTTATATGTGTGTCCATTAGTATGATCGATGTATACACACACTTATTCTAATTTAAAAAACGTCCATTTATCTTATGTTAGACATCAATGTGTGTATGCTAGTCATTGACATGTATTTTTATGTGAGGGGATCGAGCCATCGGAATTATATGTGTGAGTTCGAAACTGTGAGTTGCCAGTGAGATCGAGCACATTTGATTACGTCCGTATAGCGTCGATGAGGTGGGTTTGTCATTGATAATGATCGGAATAGTGTTAATAGGTCTCTTGATAAAAACGTCGGGTCTTACCAAAATGATATCCATTGGTTATCACTACAGCTATTAACAAGTATGTGAGGACAGTCCTTTAGAATCAAGTGAGATAATGATGTGTAAATAACGTGCATCACAGACATTCTTGCTCGGTGTGTATGTTCGTGTCTATCTCCTTTGGAGAAGAGGTAATTTTAGTAATCTGTTTTTTATATGGAGTAGAAAGAGACGCGTTATATTTGTACGAGCAACGCATACGCAAAATAATGTTGTTTTATATGTTTTAGGTTAGATATTTGGCATAAAGGGAATTGATGGTAAGATGAATTGTTATTAATATATTCGAATATATATAAATTATTATATTAATCACAACTCAATTAAAGGAATAAATGATAGTCAAAATCTTATATTTCAACTATGCCCCTTACAACAACTGATATCCTTTCGAATAAGATCTTCATCCATAAAGTATCGTCTAGGTGGGAGAGACGAGAGAGAGGTATTTAGCGAAGCAAATATTCACAATTCAGAGACATTCCTCATGTCAAACCTTACTGTCACTGCGAACTATGATAACGACATAGAGAATAAACACCGGGAATAAGTTTAATAAGAACCTGCACCGACTAAACAAATCCTCATCACCATGTCTCGATTCCTCTCATACCATTTAGCATAAAATCAGTTTTTTCTCTTAGCCGATATGAATAAAATGCTTAGAGCTTTTGAGCCTACAGGAGACTTTGATGCCGAAGTGATCTCGGGCTTTTAATGAAAACTTGAATGAGAATCTATATAACAAGTTTAGTCGCAATAACAGTTATCTTTTGAGAGTTATTCCTTTTTCAGTTAAACGATAAGTTTTTAGCAATAGTAATTTGTTCTGGGTAAACTATGAACTGTGAAATGTTAGATAATAATACCTATACACTGGAGTACGAAAGGAATAATATGAGAGAGGGTGATCACATATGTATAAATATATACGTATAGAAAGGTGTAAATTTGATATCGTACTTTTAGGTATTTGACTTGAGAATAACAAAAATGATAAATAGTGAAATATTACGGTATGAAGACAGTGGTGTGAGTAGATTTAGTAGGTAATATACCGTACTTATCAGGAGTAAGGTCGTAGTGTTTAACCCTTCACCTAGGTAAGGGTCTTTATTTATTCACTCAAGTAGGAGTACCTTAGCGTGAGAGTACCGGCCAATTTTTTCTAGAGACTCCGACCATTAGAATTGTGCTATATATAACACGAACTCTCACCGTCTTCGAGAGTCGTACATCAATTTGTATTATAGGGAAAAAATTACGTCCAGAAATTGACGAAAAACATGGAGCAAAGAATGTAAGACTGAGACTGTTGGTAATAAAACTTTTGAAAACCTGTGTTCATGTAAGATAAATATGTATTAAAGTACTACGAATCCAATCGGTCTTCACACTTAATCAATACTAAAATTTGATTAAATCTCTAATGAATGTCTACACTGAATATTGTATATACTAATCTATTTTTTTACCTCATTGTCCCTCGTAGCTCTCCGGCTCTTTGTGCAGCCGCCTTTTCTGATTTAATAAAAATTCGAGGAGCTCCGAAGTTCAGCCTCGCAGCCTCACGAGGAGTCTCCGCTTTGGAGCGATCTTAGTAGTACTTTTGACAGTAGAAGGGAAAGGGTGCTCCGCCTGTTTCTACATGGATTCTCTTCCAATAGCAAATTGTTATAATTGCATACTCTACTTCCTGGAACCATTGTAAAAAGATAATATAATTTAATCATATTTAGATTATCTAATTGGTAAGCACATATACTACACTTGGGTTATTGCTCCCACATATTAATAACTATTTTAATGGTCTCTTCTATAGGAAATAATTGGGTATTGAGGGATTTTTTTTTTTTAAAATGACAAATGTCTGTGATAATAATTATTAAATGTCGAGAACAAAATAAGACCTCTACCTTTAGAGCCATACGCCTATACCATCTAATTTACCTAAACGGATAAAACTCACTATTACCTATACCTATAACAACCTACGTAACCACTTAAACTATATCCCCATAGACTAACTTTAACCAATAAAACCCTGAAAAAGTAAGAGTTTTATACTCATAACCATATATTAAGTCCTCAATACTTGTAGCCATTTACTTGGTTAATCAATAATTTATATACCTCATTTTCTTTCTCTCAAAAGTATTACTAAAATACTCCAATTTAGTGCGGTAATAAATTTTACTTAGAAAATTTTTGTTTTATATTTTTATTTATTTATTAAATATAAAAATATGTTATTATTTAATATTTATTTCATGTATTTATTTATATTTCAAATATTAAAATAAGTATATTATTTTAACTATACTCTCCTTTTGGACTACTGAATACATTATATTATAGACCTGATACGTTATAATGTAATTCATATAATTTTATTTAATAACTTATAAAAATAACTTTTTTTTATTTAAAATACAATGAAGTATAATTTAGTATTACGAGCTAAGTATGAGCTGACGCCTACCTTCCACATGCCCTCACCGAACTACTATTAATTATTAAATAAAAAACACCACCGGATCTAAACTAAAAAATATCTGAATGAGAGGAAGACAAAAACGAAATGCGTGAGAATGGAGGAGGATACTTATTAGTCAGGGACATATATAACATGCTCGTCAGACTATTAAAGATGTTGGAAGACGTGCGCGCAGGATAGGGAAGGGGCATTTACTTTCTGTGCTAACACTAACACATCGTAAGTCTTTCTTAGTATCTCAAAACTAAAAAATACATAAGAATAGTATATATACTTAAACATAACAAAAAATGGGAATAAATAGAAGTGAGATACAGAATGAACAAAAAAAATAAATAGTGTATGGCTCAGTCTTATAATTAGGATATTTAAAAATTCAACTTCCATTCATCTCACAGTTAAAAATATATCTCTAAAAAATAAAATTTCTAAACTCTGCTAATTGGACAGTTCTCTGTAACACCTATAAATATAATAAAAGTAACATATAACCGGATATTAGTTTGAATAAATCATCTAATATATATCTATAAATCCGAAATTATAAGTAGACCAAACCACTATAGTCACACACACGTAAGTATATATGACTATAAATAAATATTTATACAAATAATATTACAAATAATACACACAAACATAGAGACATATACATCAAAACTCAAGTATAACCTAACACACAAAAAATCACATATTATAATTAAACAAACCTGAAATATAGAACGGAGTACTGAAATGAAGACAGTATATCCTGTGTACTAGATTCACTCATTCACCTTGAAGACAAAGTCTAACTGACTGAGTAATAATTATCGATTTACCAGACATCCTTCTCAGTAGAGAGACTGCGTACTAATTTAATTTTTTTTCTAAAATTCTCACTATAGAATGTATTTATGCCACCAATAGAACCTTACATATCTCTGTACCCACTCCAAGGTATCAAGTTTTCCTTCCCCATACCCTTTCATATGACCAGCATTTTGTGAAATGCCCCCAGCTAGAGGTTCTCCGCAGGCGCTTTTTCCTCGCATAAAAGACTGAGCTTTAGCTTTTTAAGAAACTTTAATTAATTTTATTAGATTCGTGTGTGTGTACGTTTATATTTGGGTTCAATTCTCTAAGTCGGCAAGATGACCAAGTATAGCTAATATCGCACAGTGTGCTAACATATATATGCTCTTCTTAACCTAATATATGAATTTATAATTTAGATGAAATGTTTTAATGTTTTTTTTCTTGCTATAGAGATATTTAATAACATTTTACAGCCTTTACTAAAACTGAATTTGCCTGCAACATCTGAGCAAATCTATAGGACTGTTATTGTCACAGCACAAGTAGGTTCATAATACCCTCGTATCTACTCTCTGTCTTATGATGTTAATATGTTATAATGTCCCAATACTTTATATGTATTTATATATTCATACATCAAGCATCGGTGACTGATAAGTGCTATGCTGTATTTCAGGTTGCTTATAATTTTTCTAGCATTTACTTGATCTAATTATCATTCTATATTATTATTTGTTTATATTTCTATTTGTTTATGTTTTATCACCAGTTAGTACCTTATACTCTGTTGTTATTTGTCTTATAAAAATAGAATATACTCGTCTATTACTCGATATGTAAATTCCTATCCTTTATTTGTTATTGATTTACTTTTAAGAAGTCCGTTCTTTATTATTTGTTTGTTAAATATAATCGACTGCTGTATAATATACAATCATTTCCAATTATTCATACTGATCTAGTGATGACTAGTGTAACATAAGCTTGAGTATAATTTTCATGATGTAAATCGCATCTTTCAAATCTATTACATTTTATTTTAACGTTAACTAATGAGAGTTTCCCGCTTGTATGGCCATTTATTGAATTATTTCTTAAACTGTTTTACTTTGATTTCGGGTCGGTTTTTCTATATCAGTGTGTTACACAAATATAACTTTTGTCATCTCTTATCTTCAAATATCGTCTTACCGTCATA
This sequence comes from Trachelipus rathkii, assembly GCA_015478945.1. Lineage (NCBI taxonomy): Eukaryota > Metazoa > Arthropoda > Malacostraca > Isopoda > Trachelipodidae > Trachelipus > Trachelipus rathkii. The sequence goes on along the minus strand of JABUQX010000509.1, from coordinate 23,361 downwards.
CAATATTTTTCCTATAATGAGGCATTTTTATCTGTTAGAGTGTGAGCGTGTGAAGGCTCTTTGATTCCTCAGTGTATTTATGGACTTGTGTTTATTTCATTCGCTCTTTTTTTGATCCTTATGCCTATTAACCATATATGGTTCTCTTGTTCTTTGTCTAAAAACTTTTGGCGAGTCTCGCCGAGAATCTGTCATCTGACACAAGGATAATGCAGAAGTGCAGGAGGATTAGGTGGTACACCTGACTGAATAATTCATATCTGCACTCCGTATATATGAACGTGCTCAGAGATTTCCTGTTGATCAGTGCTATTTTTCATCTTTAAGTCCATGTAGTTTTCACTATAGAACTAATTCCAAGCTTTATATTTATTTTGACGCTCCACTTTTTTCAGTTGTTTATATCTAAGGGGTAAAGAATTTACGCCTAAATTGTGTGATCTCTATACAAATGGCATTTGATTACCTGACTATATACTATCTATTATTTTCTACTATAACAATCTGTCATACCACTTATCTTTCCTTAATTTCTTAAATCTGATTAGCCCGTGGCCCTATTACTCCTATATAAAAAAAATATTCTATAGCGGGTCATACTTTTTGATCATATATTTTTTGTTGAGATGTATGGGTTGTTTAATTTATAAATAATATTAAATTACGTTTTAGTAGGGTTTCGAATTTTTAGTTCCCATACTAGACTAATCGGAGAGATGAAAGATTTATCTGGGTACCGAGCAAGTACAATCATGAAATACGTATTGTAGTTTGCAAAATAAGCTACTTTTCAGGAGCAGTTACTAATCATCAATGTTAACTTCCCATCTTATGTCCCTCATTGAACTAATTAGATAGCATCATATTTCTACTAGTAAGCTTGACTTCTTACTTAAGTAACATATCATTAATTTTTGGGGTTCGTATAGTGTTGAACCAGTTTTTATTAAATTATCACGTTGTATTGCTCTTTGTGGTTCGAAAGTTCTTTTCAGTTGATTTCACAGAGATTTCTAAGAGTCAACAATTCTGTAAAGTAGGAACTCCAAACTCATGTGTCGCAATGTTAGTAACAAAAGTTGGTCATCTCGGTATCATAGCGTGAATATTTAGCTTTAACTGTTTCTCTAACTAGTTATTCTCATTCTCAAGTTCCATCTATATCATGAGCAAAAATCACTATTACTTCTTGTTTTGAGACATTCAATATAATAAAAATCTAGTATCAATTCTCTCACCAGTCTACCTATCTTTCTCTATATATTCCCATTACTATATTTAAATTTACTTTTGAGCAATCTAGTAAACTTGATATCATTGTATTTTGATGGTGAGATTCTCACCCTAGCATTATTCTAGCTACTCTTACTTTTTATATTTTCGAAATTCTATTCTTTAAATGTACCCTATATCTAAAGTTACTTGGATATATATTTTTGCTGGAATGTTGTGGAATATTTTTGTGAGATAGAGTGTGCCTGTCTAACTGCGTGATAAGGATCGTGTGTTTAGGATAATAGTACGTGTGTGTGTGTGATTGGTGTGTTGTGTGTTGTAGTTGCTGTAGTGTAGAAAATTGGCAATAACAAACAAGATATGCAACGATGACAAAATATTTCAAAGCTTAACTGGAAGGTGCCATTAGAGTAGTACTTTTTCATTTTATATATTATTCAACAGTATTTTAATATATCAGCATCTAAAAGGCAGAGAAGTGTAATTCAAATTGTAAAATTGATAGTATATTTAGAATGAGACAGTAAGATATTTAAACTTGTATAGATAATATAATTAATATTATATTCTATTGACAATAATCCGCTCATTTTCAGAGTATTTCTAGTACGAAAATCTTATATATGTACCGGGAAAATATAGAAACTATTTCCAGAGCTAAAACGTTTCTCCACGAGATTAATACAGGCACTCCAAGTTTCGAAGGCCAAATGTGCATACACAATGTAGACTTTTAAATAATTCCTTTTCATCTCCAAGAAGACAATATAGAAAAAAACTCGTATGGGGCATTCTACTTATCTTATAAAATTCAGCACATCTAGTACAGTTATATCGTCGCATTTTTTCAAATTATATAATTTTTAAGTCTTGAGACCATGAGGAGATATCTATAGAAATCTAAGCTCATTTGGACAATTCAGCAGAGGAGAATTGAGCATCGCACACTATTATGTCTGAGAGTTTCGAAAATACAAACCGGGAGCGTCTCTGACACAATCTTTATAGCTTCACCTTTGTTGTTAACTTATATTTAACAAATATATCTAGCGATGTCTGGGATGAGAGTTGCGAATGTCACCATTCTATAATTTAAAGGATACTGTTAAACCAGACTGTATTGTGACTAGCCCACCCCTCACTAACCAGTTACCACCCTGAAATCAGAGAGTACGCTTCAAGGGTCTGTAAACTTAAATTTTTTAAATCAAGATGGCAAACCGGAATCTGAACTGTTTTCTTTCCACTCATCAACACCGTATGAGCTGAATCTATTGTCATGAATAATTATCTGCACAACCAGAGACGCTTAGAGTATTCTATTTATTTATTCTTTTCACATATTATGTGAATCTAGTAGTGATAAAATAGATCAAGTCAACATTTAGCGTATCAACTATTCAATGGCGAACTTTTCTGAGGGCTATTTAGTTTGACATGACATATTTAGATTCTCTTCATTTTAATTAGATATTAAAATATGAAGTAAACGGTTCTCATGTAAAATTAAAGCTTATTAGAAACATAATTAATGTAATTTATCTATCAAATTTTACTTTATTCACCCAGCGAAAAAGGATAAAAAAAAACATAATACCCTAAGCGAATATTATTCTGACCAACAAAGAAAGAATAATATTAACATATAAAAAATATATTATATCACAGAAATCTATATATATCCCTATAAATTAGTAGCTGCCCACAACTTTACGCCATTTTATTCTCACGTGTGCCAAATTTTAAACTGTTTTAAATTTTTGTATGTGTTTTAAATATTTTATATTTATTAAAATATATATTCATATAAAAATCACGAAATAGGTACAGAAACAAATATAAAATATATATATATATATATATATATTAAATATATTATATATATAGTATATTATTATTAATATATATATAATATATATATTATATATATTATAATATTAGTATATTATATAATAATATATTATATATATATATATATATTAATATTAGTGATGGTGAACACGATTATTGAATATTTATTTGTCCCCAGATGACGTATATGAATGATAGTAATAGTAATAAATCCAGAATATAAGTAAATTTTTGACTGAGAATGAGTAACGATGACCGATTATTTTATGAAATAAATATATATAAATATATAAAAATTTCCTCTCCTTACTCACTTACTTCATCTCAAGGACCTTATATATAAGATACTTACTTAAATAATATATAATTATATATATATATATATTATTAAGTATATATAAATATATATATATATACTATATAAGATTTATATATTATATAATATTTATATTAATTAATATATATATATATATATATAATATATATTAAATTATATATATATATATATATATATATATATATATATATTAATATATATATATATATATATATATAATATAATTATATTTATATTCATTAATATATAATTCTATAATTATTATATATTATTATATATATAAATATAATTAAATCATAATTATATATTAATATACTATATATATTATATATTATATATATATATATATATATATATATTAATATATATTATATAATCTATATATCATATAATATATATTATATATATTAAATTAAGTATGTATAATTATAATCATATATACCGTATTTATATAAAAATATTATTAATTATAAATTAATATATTTATTCGGTCAATATTCCAATAAATTTTCCTATTATAGACAATTTTCTAATATAAATGATTGATTATTATATGTCAGTATCCTCACCAATGGTTAGGTTCGATTATAAATTATTATATCAACTACCTAAGTGTTAGACCTATCCGAAATATATACTTTGTGGAGCTATTGTTACTTAGGTAGGGTTTACCTTAATACAATAAACTGTTTAACATATATATTATATATATAATTAATATATATATATATATATATATATTAATATATAATATATAGGTACTGGTAGACAGGGGGGAGTCAGGGGTTCAACCCTCGCTTACGAAAATTTATTTAAGATATATCCATAATTTTGCTGAATTAATTCATTAATTATTTAAAATAATAATAATTAAATCATTATATATATACAATGTAATATAAATAATATTAATATTTAATAATAATAAAATAATAATATATTATAAATAATTAATAATAATAATAATTAATAAATAATAATAATAATTAAATATAATTTAAATATACTAATATATTAATATTAAAATATAATAAAATCAATATATAGTAATAATAGTGACTGAGATTTGAGCTCCGTAAATTTTACCTTTATTCTTGAAAACTTTATTATGCCTCAGTTGGGTTATTTAATATTTATTATTTTACTTTTTTCCATTTTTAAAAGTGAAGTAATCATCTTATTAATGACTATGAGGTAATTTTGGATTTTTAACCTACTTTTTCTTAACATAAAGGGTTTTAAATTTCAACTATTTACGTAGGTTTTAATGCATGGTATTTCCCAATTACGTTTGGAGTTAGCGGGTATTTTTAATTTAGTTTTGTTTTTACTGGTTATGTTTAAAGTTATATTTATTGTGTATTGTTCACTGCTGATGGTAGCTGTTAAGTAGTGTGTGTAGTAAGAATTTATAAATGTGTTATTTATAAGTTATTAGCACGTGTATTAGATTTTTTGATGTGCTTTAACTTTCTAGATTTTTTTAAATAATTTTATCTATCCAAATACGGTTTTAGCGTTTTATAATTCCTCATTTTATAAAATTTAGGTATAGCGTACATAAACCTAATTTTATCCCTGATTTCACATTTGATTTATTTTTTTTTTTTTTGAACTCACTAAATTTTCATTTTTAATGAAGTTTTTGTAGTTTTAGTCTATGTTGTTTTTGTTGTCTATGTTGTCACCTATGTTGATGTTAGGATGGACTATTTGCAACAAGACTCTGGAACTTTCTATCGACTTTATCAAACTTGCGCGCGGCTATAACTTAAAAAACTTTGCCTCTGTGGAATAATCACCGTCTCTAACGTCTATAATACCCTACCTTTTGGTACTCTTATTGGTCTGAGACTCAGAATTAGCTAAGAATTCAATCCTCTAACAGTCCTATCATACTGTCAATTTTAAAATCAGTATCCAATCTTAACCATACACTTTATTTCAATATAAAATTTCCTCTAAATCAAGGGTAGCTGAGAAGTAAATGTGTCACTATGTAAATACTAAACACTCCTATTAATATGTATAACACGTCTCGAGTAATCCTCGTAACTTTACCTAACTATCGTGAGATGTTCTATTGGCTTTATAAAGATCTTATTCTTCTACAACTATACTTAATACAATATATATTACATTTGGTTATTTATATGAGCTTTCTGCTACTTCTATTATAGTTCACTTGATATCTTATAACAGCCAGATTTATTCCACGCCCTTTTTTTATTTAACAAAATTAATCTATTATAACTACTTATCATTACACGCGAACTTGATTTTATTTTACCTTTACCATACAATACTGAGGTCCTCTAATTTAGGGGATTTCTTAGATGTACACAACACTGAATGTAGTTACTTGGAGGGTCCACTACTATTATAAACTGTATTAGGATGGTGAGGAGATATAGCCCTAGAAATCAATTTCAGCATTCTCTATATACGGAATTCATGGAGCCAATACTACATTAAAGAATCTCTGTTACTTCACACACATTCCGGACTCGTCCCCAACCAAATTCTCTGAAAAACACTGACCTTTATCATGCTGCAACAAATAACTTAAAGTACATCTCACTTACTTTCTTTAAATATTACACCACAACTCTTCTGACTCTACTAATACCATTGGTTTAAATCGTCTGAAACACACAAAACACATATAAAATAATTATTTAAAAGTCCATAAATCTAAATAAACTTTCTTTATACAAATAAAGATCATGCAATCCTGAATAAGCCCTATATCATTTTCGCGTGTTTTTCCGCGTGGCACTTTTTGTATATCCTGTGTGGGCACGACGTGGGGAACCTTATGCCTTTGCTTCTACGTTAAAAATATACTAAAATACTTATTATGGATTGGATGTCAACTTTTGTATTTCTTGAGGTTGGCCATTGCTCCTATTCTCGATTTGCGATGAGAACCTCCTGAGAATAGAGGCTGAGAAGAGCTGTAAATCGTTGATTGAGGTAATTGTACCTGAGGTTTCATGAGGAGGTTCCCATATATACTTCGCCCCTAATATATTCTTTCTCGCGTTCCTACCATACAATAAATCACATCGGTATTCTATTCCTACGTGCTTGCACCCATCTGGCATAGTATCATGAAGACTAGAGAGCAGTTATGAGCGACGTAGTGGGAGTGGAGATAAATATACTTCTCTCCCTCTCTCCCTCAGCGCTCATCGAACAATTACCCCTTGCTAATATTTCAATTCTGCAGTGAACAATGTCTCGGACTTCGTTTGTCAGGGGATACCCTGCGTTTGGAGCAACTAAGCGGAGGGTCTGTATCACATGCAAACGAAAGTGCCCGTAAAGCAGCTCCTTTTTAGACTCTCCCCTAAGCGATAATCTTTCTGGCCTCCACTGCCAAAAAACAATCTCTAGCAACTTCTGAGTTAAACGCTCTTTCCTCCTACTTATTCCCGAATCGACTGGTTTCTGTTGCTAATATCTCCAAACTTGAAAAACGGCCAATCCTATTTCGGCCTCCAATTTTCCTCTAACTCAACCTGGATGTTCTGGACAAATTCCTCATCCTCCACCTATACTTCTCTCAAGAGTAGTGTCCTTTATCAACGCATTGCCAGTTAGCCTTTTTAAAGCTCTTCGGTTTCGAATCCCTAATTTGCTGAGAATTAATTTGATATAATCCCTGGGTGCATGGCACCTCACTGACTGATGGGCAAAAGTTCGCCCATCCCCGAGTTGGTCCTGGAGGGCACGTTGCTTTCGTAATAGTTACGTTCTTAAAATGAGTCACAGGAGATTTTAATTTACTCCCTCGCATGGATACGAACGGCTCCGACTCCCCCTCTCACGCAGTCGCTGAGTCGTAAATAACTAGCCAGCCCGAGAGCTATTGATTACTTCCACAATACTAGATAACCTTTACCTCAGTGTTGGAGCCAAAACGCACATGTCCAACCTATTCCGGAAAAAAGGAAGCCGCTCTGATCTTCCTAACTATCGCCGCCCTGTAGCTTTCACTTGTATTCTATTTCTCTACAGATCCTTAGCAACGCCCTCACTTCACTCCTCCACCTCCTCTTAGATAATTCCAATTGGAGGAGTCCCTCACAATTATCAACGTTCTTATCCGGGGAAAAAGTTGGTCAGCCAAGTTACGAGCTGTTCGCGTGCTTCGGGGCCATCTTTAGATGATGCTCTTCTTCCTGAGTATCTGGTCTATGTCGCCTTGTTAATCCCGGAGAGAGTCCCTCTGCATGGACGTACGTACTAGGGGAGACCTTGAGGGTGCCGTGTGGCGCCGCTTGACATATCCAAGGGCACTTTCGAAACGAGTATGGCACGCGAGTAATTAAATCTGGAGTCAGCTAGCGAACGACTTCTTACCTACTTCCCCCTGCCTCTGCCGTGTTTCCTCCTTTCTTTGGCTTACTTATGTCCTCTTCTTTAACTGCTTCAAATATCGCTGTCTGTTTGAGCAGGCGCGAACTTCTTCTTCCTTTTCTATCAATAGTTGTGTTCTTCCAGGGTTCGGCTTAATCTCCTACTTTATTCTACCACGTACTTTTCACTTTTCAATCTAAGGATGATATATTCCCTCACCCTGCACATCTAACTGCACTGCGACATCGTAAAGCCGATGACTACGATCCCTTCATTCCTCTGCAGTCCTCGAACTTTTCTGAGAATTGCTGATTCGACATCTTTTACTTCTAGATTGCCAGCATGCTCGTCCTCAAAGTATGAGCTTTTACTCCCACTGAATTACGTTATCTCGCTGCATTCCCATCGGTGATATCCTAACGCGAGAGGAGTGTAAGGAGGGTACAGATGCTCTTCCCAACTTGATAAGGAATATTCAATTACTTATAAAATAAATACCAGCACTCTTCTAACAAATCTCCCTCCTCTACGAGCAGCTCTCTCGTGAAACTTTCCTATATCTCCTACTCGATAATTGTGCTTCCTCGAGATTCAGCTCTCTCCTCTGTCTAAGACAATATAAAATCCTTGGGCCATGGAACACATAATACGACACAAAAATGTCTTGGAAACCCTCACATTACAAAGGCTGCTAAGGCGGCCTCAAAGAAATTAGGAGTTCTGTTTAGACTGGGAGACTTTTGCTCCAGCTATACAAGGGCCATATCCGCCCTTGTATGGAGTACTGCTCTCATCATCTGCGGGGAGAAGGCTTTTTGGTTATATACATACCCGGCATTTGTCGGTAGGGTCACAAGAGTCAAAGGCGCAAAGATATGTCTTTATCAAAAAACTCTACTCGTTCTGCGCTTTCTTTCCAGTTCAGCCTTCGCCCAGTTCGTATCATTAGGCGCCGGGCGCGATGGATTGGTCGGCCTTATCTCTCTTGTGATAGTGTGAACTCGCAGCGGCAGGGTGCTCGCAGGGTAGCCTATCACTCGCCGGCTCCACCAACCTCTGAGGCGAACCGCGCTCGTAGCACTAAGGGGGTAGGCTTGGTGAATCGAGCGCAGTGAGTTTTTGCGACGGTTGAATATTGAACAAGGCTAAGTTTCGCTGCGCAGCCGATTGCTTCCTTCTTGCCTGCCCACCTCTGTTCTGTGGAATTTCTCTTCCATCTTCATTGGATGTCTTCCCCTGTGAATATCTCAAATCCCTCTCATTTAAAAGCCTGCGTCTGTGCTCATTACTGCGTAGTTTGCGAGGTAGTGATGCGAATGCCTGAGCGTGTGCAACCCCCTCCCTTGAATAGGCGCTCTACCCGTTCGAGCTGATGGTGACAAGCTGTAAAAAAAAAAAAACTAAAAAAAAAAAAAATCAATAATAATAATTACACTAATAATAATTAATAACTAAATTAATATCATCCATACAAAATAAAAGTACAATACTATTAATATCATTCACACCAATACACTTAACTAGAGTTTAAATTATATGATAATAATTTATAAGTATTAAATCATAATAATATCATATATACTAAATTTAATGATATTATGTTTTAAAAACGCTTATTTATTATATCCGAACAGTATAATGGAAGAACCTGTTTTAGTGTCCGTGAAGCATTTCCTTCAGATTTCAAAGTAGTCTGTTAAGCTAATTCACCTATATGTTAATGGATAGTCATAATTATTGTAATTGACCATGAGGCGAGAACTTTAAATTGTTAAGGTATCTATAGTACGAAGCTTAGCAAAATTGATAGCTATCAGTTTAGCTATACGAATAAATGAAGGATGTATACATAAAATTTTATAAGATAGAACTAAGTGTAGGTGTAAGCTTGTAGAGTAACTCGTTGATGAAGCAAATTGTAGGATCCTTAACAAGTTCATCTCCTTCTTCCACTAAAAATCTTCGTCTCTCAAAAACCTAAAGTATGGGAGTTCATGAAATCACGTCGCTATGTCTCTCGTGGAAAATTAATAGGCCAGTAAATACACTGAGATGATAGACAAAGAGTGCGTATCGTGGAGGTGGAAACACTTTTCTCGTTCTCCAATCACTCTATCGGCCAACTTTTAAGTCAGTTTTCTAGAGGTAGGAAAGAATCGGTGCAAGGGGATAATACGCTCTTCGGATTAAGCAAAGCGAGCTATTCATCAAACGAAGTTGTCTGACTCTTATCTTCCTTGTTCTCCCTACTTGACAAATCTTTCTGGGACTCTTGCCAAAACATCTCTAGCAACCCTTACTTGTAAATTTCTCCCATTCATCCTCTGAGTTCTGTTGTTAAATTCTCCCAAACTGAAACGGCCAATCTCTTTGCCTCATATTTTTCCCACTATAACTTGTGATCACCGTAAGATTAAACGATTCTTGGTTTTTTGTTCTTCTCTCTCTCTCACTACTTTTCCCCTCTTCAGTGTCCTATCGTTAGGTGGCCTGTGTATCTAAACTTATAATGTAGAAATCGGGTGCTGAAGGCCCTAGAAATAAAGAAGGATCATGAGAAAGAAATGTTTAGACACGGAGGATGGCCTATGATTGCTAGCATTATTAACACCCCAAGTTTTCTAGATGGAGAGCTCGTACGATTCTCCTGTGTGCTATCCCCCGCCCTCGTTTCAACAAGGCCTATATTCTTTTTCCCTCATAGTCTAAATTCTGGCACTCTTCGTGTCCCTCAGTGTTGGAACTCGTCACATGTCTAAACTCTTTAAATCCAGGAAACTAAGAGAGAGAAGACGGAACGCCGCTTCTGCATGCGATTTCTTCAAACTATGAATCGCGCTATAAGGCTCTCACTTGTATTCTATCTTAAGATCTTGAAACCCTTCTCAACACACTAAAACTTAGTTGTATAAGAATGTGATCTGGAAGAACTCACGGAATCCCCGATATTTTCTGTTCTATTCCGATAGCCACGTAGCTACAGCAATTTGATACAGCGCATTGTGAAGAGTACTACTTTTAACTTGGTTGTGTCTATATGATCTGACTTCTCCTATCTGAACCGCATTTAAATGGTTTTCCATGCTCTTATGAACTCTGGGGAGACTCTGCGTGGTGGCTCCTTAGAAAACATATCCAAAGACAATAAATTCCTGAACCGAAGTATTGCGGCCACCACGCGTACAACTGCCTCTACACAAAAGCTCCCACCTGCCTTGAGTGTTTTTTCTCTTTCTGCACTAGGACTATAAACTATGTCCTCATTTACTTTATTGTAAGTAATATCATAACAAAGAATTTGGTGTGTTGATCCTGAAATTTGGTCAATTCTTCTTTTTTTCTGTGCAATCAGTGTGTGTCCTCGGGTCCTCGCTGTATCTCCTACTATTAATCTCCTAATGTTTTCATAAAATGTGAATCTTACACTACTGCACATGCTAGAAGTCTAATTTTACTTCCTACTACCTATTGAAACTTTGAAGCTTTTCATTATTTTTCAATCAGTCCTTTTTGTAATCTCTGTGTCTATCTACTCTGGTATTCTATCAGAACTTACTCTCATTCCCAGTCGCTACCCATAAAATAATCTTTTCCTATAAAAAGAAACTATGCATAACATATCATTTATTTGTTTGAGCGTATTGAGCTTTGTGATCAATTCGATAAAACAAAGCCAACTTCTGCAAATCCCCCCTTCCCTCTAAAAAGCCTTCTAACTGTCCTAGGGCTTCTTTCGACTGTTTCTCTCGTCTCTCACACCTGTTGACATATCATAATTATTTCACGCTACCCTTGAGGCTGTTGAACTTAAACAAAGAACATGTCATGAAACCCTATGCTCACAACCGGTTTCTAAGGGGCGCTCAAAGAAACTTGGGATTTGTCGGTTTTAGACCTGCGAGACTGTTTTTTCTCTTCTCAGTCTCCAGCTTATACAAGGAGATTTGTTTTCAATGTACAGCGCCCTTGTATTGGAGTATTGCGTCGCATATGCTGGGAGGGGGGGGCTCTGGTTCTTCTCCCGGCTTTTGGATAGGGCTCGACGACAAGAGGCCAAAAAAAGGGCTGATATAGTAGCGACGTATCTGTTGGTTCTTATACTCTCTATTCTAATTGGCAACGGACAATAGGCCATAGTCCAGCGGGCAATGTGCTGAGGAACTTATAATTTGCGGTACCACCACCTTTATGGACGCCCTCGTAGCAGCGAGCCGTGTGTATTCTGGCGCCAAGTTTTTGTTGAATGGTAACTCCCAGGCTAGTTTCGCTGTGGTGCGATAAATCATCTTCCGCCCTCTGTTCTGGTGGAATTCGTCTTCCATCTTCTGTATGTCCTGTTTTGAATTAAATCTCCCTTACTTTAAAGTCTGCGTCTGTGTGCTAATCTGCATAATTTGGGCTGGAGGGTGAACTTTTGAGCGTACTACAGCACCCCCTTGATAGGGCTCTGACAGTGCGGCGGCTCGTCATTAGGCAGCTTGCGGAACTGCAGCCCCCCCCAAACAAAAGAAATTTCAGAAAACTAAGCAGCAACCTACGTAAACAGTATTTGTAATTCCTAGTAACCTCATCTCTCTCTCTCACTTCTCTTCTCTCTTCTCTACTCTCTCTCCTCTCTCTCTCTCTATCCGTTTCTACTCTCAGCAAATTCTTCTCATCTCTCGGTCTCTCCGGTCTGAACTCTTCTCTTCTCTCTCTCTCGTCGTTCTCTCTCTCTCTCTCTCTTATATATATCGTATCTATGAGAAGAAGTTATGATAAGTATTGTTAAGTATATATATATATATATATATATCAGTTATATATATATAATATTATATATATATATATAATATATATATATCAGTTTTGGTATTAAAAGGATTATATATATATATAAAAATTTAATAAAATGATTATCTAAGATAAATATATATATATATATATCATGTATAATAAATAAATTCGATAATGGGTTATCTATAGTAGGATATAAAAGGTAATACTTATTTAATATTATATATATATTATATATTATTATATATATATATATATATTATATAAGTATAATATATACTATATATAATTTTTCTTGGTCGAAACAAGTTTTATTCCATGACAAAGACAAAGAGGATAACATGGGAACAATTGTCATAATATAATTCTTAGTTGTGCCAAAGATACATAGCCAGTATATATAAACTAGGAACACGCCGTCATATTGAATATATTATAAAACAATAATACTGTATAAAAAATACCAAACGAATAGAACAGAGAAGATGTGTCAACTCCATGGTGCTCAGTAGCGATGTGTATAAGGTAAAAGCCTGGACAAAAGTGACTTCTAGTTCTTATTGCACTGATATTTTATTTGATGTCCTATTTTTGGAACACCATCACACATTCTTTATCCCTCTTACTCATCTTACAGTTTATCGACATCATTTTTGGTCAATTTTAAACATGATCGTTGATTTCCGCAAAGAAACATTTCCCATGTCGCAATAATAAGGGTAAGTTTACATATATATATTGTAATTATAAAATATATTAAACATAGGAATATAATAATTTTTATATTATTTATAAATATTACAAATATATACGTTATTTTTAATATAAATATATAAAAATAAATACGTTTTTAAAATTAAATTATTAAATATATTTACCCTCTATTACGATATATATCCTCACAAGGATACTGGTATATAGGCAAAATAACTACCCAATATATAATTAGTTATATAGAATGGATAATAGTAATAATATAATGGGTAAGTATATATATGAGAAATACTACTATAGTTTAAATATATATATATATATATATATGCACCCCAAAGTGAAGCATATATAAATAATATATAAGGCCGACGCTTATCTAAGTAGATAACCCTTAATAATAAACCCAATATAAATACATATATTATATATAAATTGAGTGGTATTTCGTAATCATATATATATATTATAATTAATATAATATATATCATATATTAAATATATTATATTAATATAATATTATTATAATTAATATAAGATATATATATATATATTAAAATAATGTCAGCTCTCCTAAGAAGACCATACAACTTTAATTATCTCCAAAACCTATCCCACAGCTACTAAATAGGGAGAGAAAAGGAAGGTTTATATTTCCATGGTCTTAAATTTTAGTAATGAGCCGGAAATGTAAAAAATAAAAAAAATTAAAAGAAATAAATTAATAAAAAATCATTAATCTCATATAACATACTACAATAGACACAGGAAAAAGGAATACATTTTGGAAATCCTGATAAAATTTTAAATTCAATTGAAATACATGTAAACAAAAAATAAATAAATATTAAAAAAAATTATTAGTTGTTAATAAATAATTTATAGTAATAATCATAGTTCTTTGCTTTTAATTTAGAGACCTTTTTCGTTTATTCGTTAAAATAAATCGACTTTCTATTATAAAATTTAGTTTTTAAGCATTTTTAAGAACTAAGGAAACCCTATAACCAAGGGTTATAAAATAACCGCACCGATGGCAGGAAAGTCGGGTCGTTCTACGGCCTTTAACCGGGGAACTATGGGGCTAAGTAGAAACTTAAAATATCCCCCTCAAATCTTACTAGGGATGAGTTCATCTCAGGATAACCCCCGTATTGCTTTCTATTGTTAAAATTTGGTTATGATTATCGCGGGGGTTCCTTCACGCCCCGCCCTAATCAGTAAAAATAATATAATATATATATAATAAGGGTATGGTAGAATCACACGTCCTACTAATCTCTGTAGTTCCTACCCGATCAGCTCGAGCCCCCCTTAAACATTGATCAGTTGTAATACAAAAAATTTTTACAATAATATTAATATATTATATATATATTATATTAATAAATAATATATAATATATATATAATTAATATTAAATAATATATATAATATAATATATTAAATATATTAAAATATATATATATAAATTATATTTATATAAATATATATATATTATATAATAAATTATCTATAATATTAATATTAAATATAATAATATTTATATATATATTATATATTAATATATATTAAATTATAATAATTATATAATATTAATATAATATATAATATATATATATATATATTATAAATAATAATTTATAAATAATATTATAAATTAATATATATATTATATAATATATATTAGTATATATATATATTATAAATATTATATATATTACAAAATGTACCCCCGCCGGCCTCGAGCTTTACAATTTTAGATAGTATTTAGCCATATTTATTTAGTTTTTTTTATTTGATTATATTTTTACATTTCCTTATCTAAAAATTTTACACATGGAATATCAAATATATATGGTATTTTTCATATTATTTCTACCTGTATTCTATTGTATAAGTTTTTAGAAGATTAATGTTATTCATATTTTATAATACATTTCTAGTGCAACTTAAAATTTGTTTCTAGTGAATTATTCACAACAATGTTATCCTTTTCCCTGTAGCTATTGTAGTTATTTAGTGAATATTGGATTGTGGCTCTTGAAATTGTTAGTTATACCCTTATATAATATTAATATATTTTTATTATTAATTTATAATAATAAAATTATAATATAATATATATATATAATAATAAATAAATATCATATATTAATATTATTAATATTATATATTAAAATATTTATATAATATTATAATAAATTCATATAATAAATTATAATAATATAATTATATTAATATATGATTATAAAATATATTAAATTATTATTATATTTTATATTATATATATTATATTATTAATATATATTCTAATATAAATATTATTATATTAAATTATTATAATTATATTATATATTATAAAATAATATTTAATTATATAATCTTATATATATTAATATATAATATATATATATATATATATTAATAGTATATAATATATATAATATATATTATATATAATTATTATATTATATAATATAATAATATAAAATAATATTAAAATATTATAATATATATATTAATATATATAATATCTTAATATATTAAACCAGCCTTGCCAAAGAACTATAACGAATGCACGCCACTGGCTCTGTGACTGGTGTAGTGGTAGGTTGAACATAAAAACTTCGAAAAAAATAAATAAATCTTAGGTGGGCAGATAATGTGGCAAATGCAGCTAAAAAATCCTACCTATAATCTCACAATCCAATCCTAACATCAATATGTATAGATTATCCCACGTAGAACTAATCAACACTCTTCAACAATTACCTCTCAGAATGGAACATAATGTCGCAACCCATCACAATACTTTTACTAATTACAAAAACTTAATTTAACCTTTGAATTACTAGCAAACTCACACACATACAGAAATCTTCCATAGCTCTCTAACACAAGTCGCGTCATTTGAATTGCTAAATCACTTTCCTATCCCCTCTCATATCGTTTAATCCAAATACAACTCAACACAAACAACATTTCACACCTCACAACCAGTAGTAATAGGGAGGGAATACACTAGGACAAAAATCCACTTGTGAGGTATTAGATCGTCAAAACTTCAATCGGTACTACATATAATATATTACAAATATATAATAACTCGCAAGATGTCGTTGTACAGTACAAGTCATATATTTAAGTTTAACCTCACATATGGGAGTTTCTTTTAGGGTACGCACTTTTTGTTCAATCCCAGAATCCTCCTAACGTCTAGGGGTAAAATTATGTTACTGGGATTCACCTACCAGAGGGTGGCTCCCCAAAGGGTTGGCAGCCCCTCATTTTTTTTTATCAGATACGTTTCGTTAGTATATTTTTAAAGTTTAGAGATAGAGGGGCATCCAGCTGTTACTAGTATTTTTCACGTTCTTTCATGGGGCCTTTTTTGGCCGCTAATCCAATTAGTTATGTAATTATAACCGCTTAAAATGATAATTAAATCATTTTTTTTTATAAAATCGTTTCTAATAGTTATCTTCGATGCCTTATAAATTTTCACTAATCGTTACGTCATCGCGTTTTTTTTTAACAAGTTCCTAGTGCAGATCGTACGGTTTGTACAGTCATTCGCAAATGGATACCGACGCAAGAACCGAACGCCCCGCATACTTTCCGCATTAAAGTCAATTCGATCTTCCATACCAAGGGGGCCTCCTCATTACCTAAACATATTAATCGCGTTTCTGAGCTATGAAGCCGAGTTTTAGGGATGGTTTTTAGTAGTTTTTTGATCAAGAGCTATGACGAGTGCTGATAAGTAGACAAGGCTTATTTAGCCCCACTCGCCCGTGTGCATGAGCGCTCCTTTCGGTCAAGTATCTGGCGGTTTTTTAGAACATCACACACCCCAAAAGCAAAAAAAAATTTGAACCGGTTGCTTGCTTTAGATAATGAGAAATCGTACCAATACCCTTCGTACAAAAAAACCTATCATAGAGCGCCCCGGTTTCATCAATAACTAGTGGGTACGATTATATAGAATACTCAAAAATCCGTGTAAAAAAGATTTCCCGTACAGTTTAACTAATTTGCCCGAAAACAGAGCACCCACTCAAGTCCGCGAAACAGGGCCCAGTTCAGCCGTGGGTCAATTACCTCGATGGGTGCTAAAATGACAGAGCTAGACAACCCCACAAACCATGACATGATTAAAGCTCTTAGCGTCCACATTCAGCAGAAGATTAAGTGAGTCCAAATGCGGTAAATAACTAATCATTCGAAAAAAAACTGTGGGTATGATAGTCTTCCTTATAAATAATGATTTTGCAACCATTGGGTCCCTCTTAATTTATTGTTACTCCAATGTTCTTCTACTCTAAGTCGCCTTATATGGTACTCAAAGGGGGTGTGGGGGGAAGCACCACCGCACCTAATCCCAATGAAAATTTTAAAAAAATACTGGACTTAGAAAAGATGATATGATTTTTGGTTGAGATGTGTTGATAAAAGAAAATAGATAATTTAAATTAAATAGAAAATGGCTTTAATTGATTTAATTTTATTAATTGGCGAACCCATATATGGGCCGGTAGCATGATATAAAGCTCAATAGAGGTTAGGTTATTGACGGGGCCAGAATGGATAATTCGTCGGCTCTCCAACACATCATATTAAGATACTAAAAATGAAGAGTGTTATCACCATATAATATATGTTTTCAAATGGTGTAACGAATTATCAATAATTTTGAGTGGTATTCAGTTGACATTAACTAGATTCCTTCTTAAAGAGCTTCTTAGCACGATATTGTTACCTATCATATTAGAAATACACCTAATAAATTACCATATTACTGCCTGCCTATCTAGTTTATATAAATAGGTACATGTGAAACTATTTAGACGTGTGTGTCGTTAATTAGAAAGGTGTTGATGCTTATATCCTTTCTTACAGAGTATTTAGTACCCACAATACCTCTAATTTTCATCACGTCACATTATATCTTACGTATAAGCATCGAACCGTACAGCATGTGAATAACACATAAATTTAATGTCTACCCTTAATAATGTTTTTAATATAAGGTGGTGAAGGATTCAGATATGGTATAGTATTAAGTACAGTATTTTAGTTTAGTAATGGTTTCCTTCTAACAGTTAATAAGTACACCACCCCTTTTTCTAGTGTCCGTATTCAACTTGTTATTTTTATCAGAAAGAGACTAGAGAGTTATGAATTAAGGTGTCCTACCTCTTGGTCACTAATTATAATATCTATATATAATGAATCCGGAAGCCGAGTTTGTGCTGACAGAGCTCAGACTGGAAATTACATCAGCTCCAGTTCGCAATATCTGGGAGTCAAATTAGAGGTGTGTTTAATAATATGTTTCTAAAAGTGACATAAAAGATTTCCAAAATTTTGGAATGACTACAAAGCAATCTATAAATTTGAATTCCGAGGAACCCTTGGTGGCTCCCTCACTGAAAAAAATAATAGAAAAAGAAAATATATAGAGTAAAAGACAGAGAAAAGATGAAGAAGGAAAAAGAAGTAATTTATATATATATAGAAACAAATATATATATATATATATATTAAATAAATATATATATTATATCTATTATTATAAATAATAATATTAATATATATATATATATATTTATTAAATATAATAATTAATTATATAAATATATATATATATAAATATATATATATATAAATTAATAATTTATATAATATATAATATATTAATAAAATATATTAATATTATATTATAATATTATTATAATATATAATATATATAGTGTAAACTTAGAAATGACTTTATATTATTCCACATGTTAACATTAATTCCGTTATAATCTTATATTATGTGCCCATACTTAACTTTTGTAGATTTAGGTCATGAAATTAATCTATTACCTTTTCCCGTGAAGTTTAGGATTGATATGTCCGTTTCTCTTAGGAGCTGTGGTGGATTGCCACAATAATAAGTTGCCGAAAGCAACTCTCCACCTCTCTTGCATTCATATCCTCCTCCGAGAACTCCTTCCAAATTATCCCGGAAGGTAAGCAATCGTCAATATTCTTCTTAGACTTGAACGCTGGTAGCCACCCCGGCGATCATTTTGCTTGCATCTCTCTGTATATAAATAATTTTTTTGGATCTACCTCATTCACTAAATTGTTACACTCCGCGCCGAAAACCCAACTTTGGGTAACGCTTTATGGCTATGAGTCCCCTTAATCGTCTCTGAGTCCAGTGTGACTCAGGCTTAGACCGAGGCGGATTTATGATCAAGAGTTTTTGCTGTTCAGGATAATTAAATTTACCAATGTTTAATTGTAAAAATTAGCATTTGAGAGAAATTTGGTCCATTCGGAGCAGAGTAATTGTTTTTGAAAAGTGTGGGTGAAACTAGATTACACGTAATTGTGATATGTAATAAGTTTGCCTGTTTTAACCCTTGGTTGCTATAAGGTATAGTAAGAGTATCTAAATTATGCTAAATGTAAATACAATTTATTCTGTTTAAAGGTATGTTAACTTTTTGTCTGAGAGTTGTCATAGTTATAATTCTTATAAGATATTCTCAATGTTGTGTATGACCATAAGAGAAAATGTAATATGCTTTTTAAGATTAATGTAAAAACATTGTTCGTTTGTTGAATATATATTCACAGGGTGCAATGTGGTTGTCTGGTAACTCGTCCGCATAGGGTAGTTGGTGTGTATGAACTGGGTGTCTGCTGTCCCTGTGTATTTGAATACATTAACATAATTCATTAAACACTAAGTTATGGTTTATGGAACCCAACGTTGATAATCTTTGATTAAATATTACCCCTATGTTGAATGTAACCAATTTAAACATTGATTCTATATGTTTAAAGAATGTATGAAAAAGTGTGAATAGGTTATCAGTTTTTCGTGTTAATGTATATAGTTTAGCTGTTTAACTGTTGCCCTAAGTATGGAACCTTTCTAATGTAAAACAGTTATGAATTCCGTGGTTGTAAGGTATTTATTTTTGTTCGTTGTTCACTAACTTCCCCAATAATTCTTAGTTCAGTGTTGCTAATGTTGCGCTTTATATAATGTAAAAACCATTGTTACGTTAATATAATCACCTTTCCGTGTGTCGCTCGCTTGTATGTGTGTGGCTGGTGCTGGGATTAGCTGTGTGTGTGCTGTGTGATGGTCTAGATTGGTAATAATGATTCCCTTAGATCGATTATTCATAGTTAGGAACAATAGATACGTTAAATCTTTGTTAATATTACTCTAGGTTTGATGTATAATTAACATTGAAATGTTAAAGACATGTATGAAAGTGTGAATCGGGACTTACTTTTTGGAGATTTCAAAACTATTATTTTTGGTTTCTTTACCCATAAGTGCTGTTAAGTATGGATTGTTAATGTTACTTTGTTTATTCTTCTGTAGACTTACAGTGATACTGTAATAAGGAATTATGATACGTCCGAATGCTACTTTCCTATTTCTTAGTATATGCTCCAACATGATGCTTGTTAGCTTATTAATGTTGAACTTTTGTTACGTTTGCCAATATTCCTCTCTATGTGTTATGTATGTATGTGTGTGTGTGTGTGGTGTGTGGTGTGTGTGTGTGTGAGACGTGTATAATACGAAATTCATATTCTTATTATTTACACATCAGTATAGCGCGCTGGAGGAGAGATGAGCGAGAAATAAAAAATCTTTAAAGTTATGAGAAATATTACATATGTATGGAGCCACAGATGGATGAAAAAGTAGTGAATATGTTTACGTTTGTTTTTGTATTGCGTTACTGTGTTTTTACGTTATCTTTTCGTTTTATAAACAAAAAACCTTGGGTGTTAAAAGTATGAAATTTGTTAAGTTAACTGTTTATCAATATATATATTATATATTATATATTATAATATATAAATATATATATAATTTTATATTTAATTATATATATTAGTATATAAATATATATATATTATATATATATATATATATATAATATGGGTAATTCATACCTATATATATATATATTGAATAAGATGGTTGATCCTACAACCCTTTTTGTCTCCCCTTATAAGATGCCTCTAGTCACGAAAAAGTTACAAATGGGAGTATAATATCTGAGTCTCTCTCTCCATAGTCTTTGAATCATAGTATATTATTTTATAAAAAAGTTATAGAAAAAAATGCTAATTAAAATACAAATAAGTATTTAATATGATTGACAGAATAAATACGGT
Source organism: Trachelipus rathkii (assembly GCA_015478945.1). NCBI lineage: Eukaryota > Metazoa > Arthropoda > Malacostraca > Isopoda > Trachelipodidae > Trachelipus > Trachelipus rathkii. Next base: position 1,877 of record JABUQX010000509.1, on the reverse strand, counting down.
GGGAAAGAGTTAGTACAAGCATAATATCTGTTTGTCTACTAGTAAATAGTTCATATGGTAATATTGCTTCAGGTTAATAGCAGTTGAAAGAGACATTGTAGGTTGGGCCGTGGGTGAGCTCGGCGGGACCATCGTGGCACCCACCCCTGGAGGCTGTTTTGCCTGTTGTGTTTTTACTGCTTTTTATTGCTTTACTGGTCCAAAATCATGTCTTTTTCGTGGAAAATCGTAACCCCACTCTCCTTTTTTCCTCAAGAAATGTTTTTTTTAAAAATTTTTTCCATCAAAAGAATGTTTTTCGAAAAAAAACAATAAATGTCTTTTCATCAAAAGACCAAATGCTTTTCATAATAACAAATTTTATTATAAAGAATTTGCAGATGAAAAATATGATAATCTTAATCCTTCGACATGAATTTAACTTTCAACTTAAACTTTATCTCCAACTTTAAATTTACTCTAGCTTTAACTTTACTTTAACTTCTAAAGGTAATGAAACAGCTTTTCTATAAATAAAATACCTCAGTTGGAAATAAAAATGTAAGACTATGTGTAACACCGACCTCCCACTAAACATACACTACAACACATACACACTATAACACACTGTATATTCAACATAACACAACATCTTTTATATATAGGGACTTGTTATAGTCATACTTATTTACACAAGCTCGATAGTGACAAGTTTATGAACTTGAATATATTCTCATTCATTTGTACAACAATATGTATACATTGAGTGTTGACAACTAAAGGAGAGAGAATCACTTAAGCTTCTCTGTGTTAAGTTTTCATATATAATTTTGTAAACAACATATGGCGCTTGTGCTAACATATATTTATTAGCTCACCACCTCCCGGAATTGAATTCGATAGTAGCGCTAAGTCTCCTATGTATTATTAACTTATAGTACCTTTTTGAAATCATCGTTTATAATGGGTAAAACTCTACCATTCTCGTGCGTGTCTCAGAAACACATCCATTCTCCAAATTCGGTGCGTCCCTAGAGACACCGGCTATGAGAATGTAATTTGGGAAGACTGGTATGGGTCCACTCTCCAGATTCACGACGATCAAATCTGAAGCAGCGGGATATACATAATCATTTATCACTTAAAAATATATAAATGTTTATAATGGGCACTAATGTGATTTACCGCTAAAACATCGGCAACCGACATCTGACCTGCAATCCGTTTCACCCACCTCAATCCTCAATTCATATACTCAATCCTTCATTTACTCTTCTTGGAAAATCTGTGGCATCCTTCCTTCCTCTATTTCTCTGATTTAATTTGAGGTAAACACTTTCAAGCTATTTTCCAGCTGAGGACCCACTCAAGGGTTCCTCGAACTCATTTTGGGGGGTTACGACACCTCAAAATTTGGAATCTATGTCCTTTGAAACGTATATAAACATAAACACACCTCCATTGACTCAATATGCAACTGGGATGCTGAGAATTCCAGTCTGACTACTGCGCTCATCACAAACTCCCGGCTTTCCCGGATCACTTGACATTAGAGAGGTATGACCCAACTCAAATAATATATATATATAAAACTAATATAATATATATATATAGATATAATAGTTATATTATTATATATAAATATAATATATATACTTATTATATATTATATAAATAATATTATATATAAATATAAATTAATAAAAATATATTAATTATATCTATATATAATATAATAATATCATATATTTATATACAATAATAATTATTTAATAATAAAATATAAAATATGAAAAAATAATTTATAATATAAAAATATATATATATAAAATATTATATATATAGGAATATATAAATAAATATTTAGCTTATATATAAATAAATAATATATATATAAA
>JABUQX010000508.1:35000-59918 GCA_015478945.1 Trachelipus rathkii | reverse complement strand
TCACCTCTCTGCAGCCATTGAAGGGCTTAGCAAGCGCGGTCGCTCCAGTTCAAGGGAGAGTGAGTCTCGCAAGCGTCAGATGTCTCTGGATGAGAGCTTCAGGTCAAAGTTCAGCCAGCAGAGAGCAAGACAAGGTTACACCAGGTGAAAAAATTCAGAAACATAATATTAGTTATTTTAATTGAACTCAATTTTTTTAAATTTGATAATTATGGCTTGTGTGCTAATTTAGATAGGGAATTCTAAATAAATTTAAATATATTGATTTTGTAAATAAAAGCATGATCTTTATATGCACACTGATTAGCTCATTCATTCAATGATGCCACTGGATTTAGCTGATGATCCTTACACGAAGGAGATGTTTTACCTCATTAATCCCGAGTTTCATCCCACCTCAAGGAGGACTTTGAGCAGGGATATTGAAAAGCTGATGCAAAAGGGGAAGACTCGACTGATAAACAACCTCTTCCACCAGAAGTGGGTGGCCACTACAGCCGACAGTTGGACCGCCCACAATAGGTCCTTCTTGGGAATGACAGTCCACTGGATTGACAGGGTCAACCTCAAAAGGTGCCATGCAACTTTGGCGGTCAGGGAGGTGAAGGTAAGAAAATTAAAAAGTTAAATTTTGTCATTTTATACCTTAGTCTCATAACCATAAGAACATATGAGGTGTAAATATTATTTAATTTACAGACTAAAACAATAAAATTATTGTCTTTAGGAAAGGCAAACTCACCAGTTACTGGGGAAACTAATCACAGAGATTCATCATGAGTTTAGCATCCACGGTAAGGTGAAGGCCACCACTACGGACAATGGCACCAACTACGTGGCAGCCTTCAACGCCTTTGGTGAGTCCAACCAGGACCAGGAGAACCTTCCTATGGACCCTGATTATCCTGACTTGGAGATTGTGGATCTCCAGGAGCTCCTGAGGGCTGAGGGTGACAACCCAAGTCTGCCGCCTCAACACCGCTGCAGGTACTTAGAATTCGCGAAAACTAGTGCTAAATGCTACTAATATATATTAATAATATTATTAAGTAATAAGTATTAACAAATAAAGATTTGTCATTTAAGATTTAACTAATAATCTTTGAATTTCTTGAATTAAATATCTTATTGTTTCAGTGCTCACACACTCAATCTGTTGGCGACAACAGATGTGAGTGATATACAGGGCTGGAGCAAGGGGGGCTCACAGTGGAGGAGGACCATAGCTAAGATCCAGGCCCTGTGGAACCTTCAGAACAGGGCCCCAGTGGTGGCCAACCAGATCAAGATTGTCGCCAAAAGAAAACTGAAGACTCCTGTGGTGACAAGGTAGTAGTAGTTACTATTAAAAAAAGAAATTTAGCGTAAGAAATTGTTGCCGATTAATTATAGACAAGTTCATTTTATAAGTTTTTGATATTTTATATAAAGTTATATTTATTTCTGCAGATGGAACTCCCTATATGATAGTGTGATGGTCCTTCTGGAGGTTTTAAGGGTCGAAAACCAAATGGATGCCATAAACACCATCCTCATCAAGCAGCCCAAGGGAGGTTCCCCTCTCACAGAGGTAGACGTCGAGGTAAATATAAAGTATTTTTAAAGTAGCAATTGCTCTTTTAATATTTTTATTTATAATTTAATAAATTTATTAAATTATAAATCTCCTCACAAACCCAAACCCCCTCCATTAATCCCTGTTCTGTACCTGTACCATCGCTCTTGCTTGCCCAACACTCATATCGCTACTTCGTAAACAATCTCTAACTGAATATATCCACCTTTTTTTCCGGTCGTCCGACAGGCAAAACACTCTCACATGTGCTCTTATACACTTTCTTAACCAATATGGTGTTCTCCACCTTCTCCACATGTCCAAACCATCTTACAAAATCCTCATCAAATTTGGCAGTCTTTTCCCTTACCCGCAAGACACGCTTCCATGATAAACTCGTTCCTCATCTTATCCAATCTCCTAACTGCCAAGAACGCCCTCAGATTGTCCATCTGTACAACCCTCACTCTTGATCTATTCGCCCTATTCCATACAGATACCTCGCTCTCGTGCTCCCGTATTTTTATTAATAATCAATTATGCTTACGTAACTAAGCAATATATTAATTTTCACTCTTTCAGGTCATGAACGAGTACACATTGGTCATGCAGCCTGTGGCGCAGTGTCTTGATATGCTTCAGGGGGAGAAAAGGGCATACATGGGCACCCTCCTACCCCAACTTTGGTTGATGAAGACCAGCCTTGAGGAGAAGAGTGAAAATATTCATCTTGTGTATGCAAGGCCACTAGTACAGGCCCTCCTCAGTGGCTATGAAAAGAGGTTTGGCCACCTCTTTCAGAATAGGGATCTCCTTATGGCCACTGCCCTTCACCCCTCCTTCACCCTTAAGGCCCTAGAAAGCATTGCACCTGACATGGTGGAGGAGATCGGGGACAGGATTACCCGGAAGATAGGGGACTCCATCAAACCCACTGAGAAACAGCAGCAGCGTCAGCTTGGCCAGCCAACAGAAAAAGAACCCCACAATTCAGACGCACTCCTATTCAGTAAATTGTTTTCTAGAGTATTGGTACGCAGAGCAAGCCAGCAACAGGATGTGGAAATCGTCATACGAAAGTCCATGGAGGAGTGGGTGCCCTCTCAAGAAGATCCGAGCTGTTCCTGTTTCCCCAACCAGCATAGGGAGATATGGATAGATCTATTTATAAAATATAATACCCCCATTCCTAGTTCAGCAGCTCAGGGATCGTCCTTGAAGGAGGAAAGGTTTGAGGACCTTCTTTTCCTCAAAGGAAATATGGACCTCCTGCAGGAAGTGATTAGCCAGGAGGACATGGAGGAGGAAGAGGACCTATAGCTATGAAAGTATTTAACTATTTATGTAGTTAACATTTAATAAAAAAATTAAATAAATCTGTTTTACTATCTTATAAAAGGTTTAAAATGTAAAGGCATGCTTTCGTTATCGCGCAAAAGTTTACTTTGTAATTTAACGGTATCGCCGTAGGATAGCCGAATAGCCGCATAGTTAATGCCGCACTGAGGTTTTCAAAAATGCAGTCGGATAGCCGACGACGCACTAGTTAGGTGGCAAAGCCGAATAGCCGATGACGGACCTCGAAAAATTATAGCCGCTCCCAGCTCTGCTTAAAGGTCATTTTTTATACCACTCACTTTATGTTTAAGATATTTAATTACCTTAAAGCATTAAATAAACTTTCTACTCTTATTTTATATTATCCCCTTTTAAATTATCTTAAATCAAACTTTACAAAACTTGCAACTTTTAAAACAATACATTTATGGTAAAAAAATAAAAGGTAATTTAAGTTCTGCTTTATTGCTTTTGCTTGACTTGTTATGTGTTATCTGTGCATCCTCTAATCTCCCTTTTCATACTTTTCATATCCTGCATTTGTCCTTGTGCATGAGCTTCACCTGTTTGTTTTCAAGCTTATCCACCTCTCCATTTTATCAAAATCATCAATTCTCCACATTTCCAAGTAAGCAGAAAGAGAGGAAGCATTCAAGGGTCGGATGGTTTGGCAACTTTATTCTAGGACACGATAGTGTCCCTACGGCCTAGCCTAAACAGTAAGTTTTTACAAACTCCATTCTCAATCTCAACTTTCAAATCTTTTTAATATATATATATATATATATAATATATATATAATATATATCTATTTTAAATTTGTATATAGTATATCATATATATATATATACATAATATAATATATATATAGTATATATATATTATACTATATATCAAAAATCTTAGAGAGTTTTTAACAGCTCAAACTTCTTAAAATGTAAAGAAACAATTTAAAACCACTTAAGAACTAAAAGGGAAATTCAAAATATTAAAAAAAACAGCAGTTTACGTTTCGAGACCAGTTCAACGTCTCCTCCTCAGAAACTTAATGGATAAAATTAAGTTTTGACAAAATATATAAGTAAAATTAAAATAAATGAAAAATAAAAAATAAAGCAAATTAACGATGGCTAACATAAAATTACTTCACATAATTAATTTGATGATAAATTTTAATTTTTTCTGATATGAAATTTCTTGTTATTAGATAAAAAAAGAATCCTTCGGAAATATTAAAAATTAGATTTAGTTGGGAAATGCCATTAAAAGAATTTCTAGATGAGTGATTTAGATTTTTATCCTTTGAATTAAACAAAAATGTTGCACCTTCCCAATTAATGATGTGTTCATTCTGTGATTTATGTCTAAAAATGGCATTTTTGGTCATTTCCTCTTCTAACCTTCTACCCCTAATGTTGTTCTAATCTGGACCTTCAGGTCTTTTAATGTTTTCGCCGAAATATGAATTACTTACAAAGTCCACAAGGAATTTGTAAACCCCCCCATGCCTTATTCAAAATTTAGTGGTTCTAGATTATTTTACAAAATTTGTGATAGGTATCCGGAAAACTGAATACTATAGTGATTTCCCCCAAAAAAAAATTTAAAAGGTTTGTTTAAACATAAATTTAATATCAAGTAGTTGAGGTGAGAACATGGATGACTTTAACGTTACTTCATTTAGAAAGGAAGTTTTTTTCTTTAATCCCCACAATAGCTAGAAATATGCCAGGTGGGGTAAAAGAGTCGTAGTCCGAAATGGATCTATGACTACTTTTCTAAATGTACGAAAGATAAAATCAACTTCTTGTTTCAAATATGGAGGATCACAATAATTGAACGATCTCAAAAACATGTTAAAAATAACATTATTTTTAATGTGAAGAGGATGAGAGGAAAAATAATGGAGCAATTGATTAGTATGTGTTGGCTTGCGATACACTTTAAAAGATAAAGAAGTTCCTGTTTGCATAATTAGAATGTCCAAAAAAGGAATGCATCCATCAACTTGTGTTTCGTAAGTAAATTTGATAGAAGGGGGTTAAATTATTAATTTGAAGAAGGAAATCATTAATGGAAAAGGATGTAGGGACAACAGTAATGACATCATCAACATATCTCTTCCATGAAACAACTTGAGAAAAGAGAGGGGCCTGTGGAAGGAGTCTGGACTCAAAAAATTCCATATAAATATTGGCCATGATCGGACTTAGACTGCTGCCCATACTTGCACCAAATATTTGTCGATAAAAGTTATTGTTAAAGGTAAAAACATTTTGAGACATACAAATACGTAGACAATTAATAAAATTGGGAATGGGTATAGGAATCATGTTAGGTAACAAAAATTCAGATAAAAATTCCAAAAGATGGGGAATTGGAACATTTGTAAACAAACTAGTAACATCAAAACTAGTTAAGCAATGATTAAAGGGAATAAATCTTCCTATTTTATCAATAAAGTCCATGGCATTTTTTATATGAGTGGATGAGATAGTGCCTACCAAGGGAGAAAGAAAGGAGGCTAGCCACTTATTTAACTTGGAAAAAACATCATTTCTGGCCGATATAATGGGTCTAAGTGGGACACCATCCTTGTGCAGTTTAGGAATACCATACATATATGGTAATGATGGATTGGTGACTGATAATTTTTTAAAGATGTCATTTGGAATCAGGGGTTTAACATACCTATTAAATGAATATAATTGCGAGTTAGAAGGGTCTGAGTTTAGTTTTTCGTAAGTATTTTCATCACTCAACAAAATGTTAATTTTATTTTTATAATCCTCATAATTTAGAATGACAACTCCGGCTCCTTTATCTGCTTTGCGAATAATAATATTTTTGTTTCTTTTTAATGAGGAGATAGCATTTGTAAATCTTCTTGGAAAGGAGGAACAAGAATTGGTAAGTTTTTTAACAATAAGGGGTAATAAATTCTTGTGAGAACTAAAAGAAGATAATATTTTAAGTTGACTAAGAGGTGAAGTGTCCACTGAAAAACCAAGTCCAAAACCAAGCAGCTGAGTTTCAAAAACACTCAATTGATAATCAGAGAGATTGGTAATAATTGAGTCATTGGTAAACTTTGTCCAAGGTGAATCCAAACATAATTGAAACAATTTCTGTTGTAAATGTCTTTCATAGTTAAAATTAAACCTTCTTAGATCTTGATTTATTAAAAAAATTCCTCTAATGAAGACATCATTTGGTAAACTTACACGAAGTAAATTATAGTGAAATCTGCAAATTGAGAAAAGATGATTACATTCTTTCTTGATGGTTGATATGCGATTCTTAATTAACATGGAATATATTTTTGGAAAGGGCTCAGAGTTAAAATTAACATATCCTTTAATATTAAAAGACTTTGGTATAACTTTTTCTTTTAAACAGTCTTGTAAAAAAGCAATTGACAATTTTCTTCTGGTCGCCATCTGTTTCTTCTGTAGGCACTATCTCATCCACTCATATAAAAAATGCCATGGACTTTATTGATAAAATAGGAAGATTTATTCCCTTTAATCATTGCTTAACTAGTTTTGATGTTACTAGTTTGTTTACAAATGTTCCAATTCCCCATCTTTTGGAATTTTTATCTGAATTTTTGTTACCTAACATGATTCCTATACCCATTCCCAATTTTATTAATTGTCTACGTATTTGTATGTCTCAAAATGTTTTTACCTTTAACAATAACTTTTATCGACAAATATTTGGTGCAAGTATGGGCAGCAGTCTAAGTCCGATCATGGCCAATATTTATATGGAATTTTTTGAGTCCAGACTCCTTCCACAGGCCCCTCTCTTTTCTCAAGTTGTTTCATGGAAGAGATATGTTGATGATGTCATTACTGTTGTCCCTACATCCTTTTCCATTAATGATTTCCTTCTTCAAATTAATAATTTAACCCCTTCTATCAAATTTACTTACGAAACACAAGTTGATGGATGCATTCCTTTTTTGGACATTCTAATTATGCAAACAGGAACTTCTTTATCTTTTAAAGTGTATCGCAAGCCAACACATACTAATCAATTGCTCCATTATTTTTCCTCTCATCCTCTTCACACATTAAAATAATGTTATTTATACATGTTTTTTTGAGATCGTTCAATTATGTGATCCTCCATATTTGAAACAAGAAGTTGATTTTATCTTTCGAACATTTAGAAACTTAGCCTATCCAAAAATTTTAATTCATAAGAAGTACAAACAGGCATATTCTAGCTATTTGGATTAAAGAGAAAAAATTCCCTTTTCTAAATGATAAACGTTAAGTTCATCCCATTCTCACCTCAACTACTTGATATAAAATTTATGTTTAAAACCTTTTGACATCACTATAAGTAATTCAGTTTTCCGATACCTTTATCAACAAAGTTTTGATAATAATAGAACCACTAAATTTGAAAAGACTGGGGGGGTTGTTTACAAAATTCCTTGTGGATTTTGTAATAATTCATGATTTCGCGAACATAAAAGACCTGTTATAGAAATGGGAAATAGTAAGGTTGAGGTTAGAAATGGAAAAGAAGAAAATTCCATTTTTAGACATAAATCACAGAATGAACACATCATTTAATTGGGAAGGTGCAACTTTTTGTTTAATTCAAAGGATAAAAATCTAAATCAATTATTTAGATCTTTATTGCATTTACAACTAAATCTAATTTTAAATATTATCCGAAGTGATTCTTTAATTTATGACTTAGATAAACAAAATATTTCATTATCAGATAAAGTCAGGCATTTTTATCATCAAATAATTTATTGTGAAGTAATTTTATGTTGCCATCTGTTAATTTGCTTTCATTTTTTATATCTCATATTTTAATTTTATTATTTATTTTGTCAAAATTAATTTTATTTCCATTTAAGTTCTGAGGAGGAGACGTTGTACTTGTCTCGAAACGTAAACTGCTGTTTAATTTTTAATATTTTGATTTCCCTGATTAGTTCTTAAGTGGTTTTAAATTGTTTCTTTACATTTTAAGAGTTTTGAGCTGTTTAAAAACTCTCTAAAGATTTTTGCATATTACAAACCACGATGCCTTGTAACTTATCCCTTCTTAATATTTTTAACCTTTTTCCTTTTAGTAAACTTCATTTTAACTTATATGAAAGGAAGAAACAGATGGCGACCAGGAGAAAATTGTCAGTTGCTTTTTTACAAGACTGTTTAAGAGAGAAAGTTATACCAAAGTCTTTTAATATTAAAGGATATGTTAATTTTAACTCTGAGCCCTTTCCAAAAATATATTCCATGTTAATTAAGAATCGCATATCAACCATCAAGAAAGAATGTAATCATCTTTTCTCAATTTGCAGATTTCACTATAATTTACTTCGTGTAAGTTTACCAAATGATGTCTTCATTAGAGGAATTTTTTTAATAAATCAAGATCTAAGAAGGTTTAATTTTAACTATGAAAGACATTTACAACAGAAATTGTTTCAATTATGTTTGGATTCACCTTGGACAAAGTTTACCAATGACTCAATTATTACCAATCTCTCTGATTATCAATTGAGTGTTTTTGAAACTCAGCTGCTTGGTTTTGGACTTGGTTTTTCAGTGGACACTTCACCTCTTAGTCAACTTAAAATATTATCTTCTTTTAGTTCTCACAAGAATTTATTACCCCTTATTGTTAAAAAACTTACCAATTCCTTTGTTCCTCCTTTCCAAAGAAATTTACAAATGCTATCGTCCTCATTAAAAAAGAAACAAAAAATATTATTATCGCAAAGCAGATAAAGGGAGCCGTGAGTTGGTCAATTCCAATTAAGTAGAGGATTATAAAAATACAATTAGACGATTTTTGGTTGAGTGATGAAAATACTTACCGAAACCACTAAACTCAGACCCTTCTTAACATCGCAATTATCATTCATTTAATATGGGGACGGTATGTAAACCCTGATTCCAAAATGATAATCTTTAAAAATTATCAGTCAACCAATCCTCCACACATTACCATATATGTATGGCTTAATTCCTAAAACTGCACAAGGATGGGTGTTCCCACTAGAACCCATATATATGTCGGCCGAGCAACTGCATGTTGTTTTCCAAGTTGATATCAATTAAGTGGCGTGAGCGTGCCTTTCTGTTCACTCGCTTTGTAGGGTGCTGACGACGAGTCTCACGGTTCATAGAAATGATAATGTCATGGAGAGTTTCATTGATGAAAAGTGGAAAGAGTAGTTCCCTGTTAGATCATTAGTACCTAGTTTTGATGTGTGACATACTGAGTGTGTTTACAAGAATTGCTTCCAGATTCCCATCGTGGAATTTTGAGCCACGTGCCGACGGGTTGTCTTGCGTCCGCCTACGCCTGTTTATGGGTCGCGGAGAGCTCTTTGTGGGTTATCACGTTTAGAACACACACTTCGATCTCGCCAGGAGGGCCTCATTCCCATTTTTAGTGATTGTTCTACGTTATTTGTAATGCCAAAATGTTTTTACCTTTAAACAAGTAATCCTCTCTTTTATCGAAAACATACTGAGACGTAGCTGCAGGAATGGCATAGTCTATAGCTCCCCGTCATACAGGGGAGAGCGTTTATTACTGACATTTTGGAGCCCAGACTCCGCGTACAACCCTGTCGTTTCTCAAGTGGTGTATTCAAACATGGAGAGAGAGCCCCGTAGAGTTGAGGCCGGGAGTAAGGTTGTCAACCCGCCTACAGGCCTGTGGCCTTTTCCATTAATGATTGTTTCAAAAGTTATAGATTTATACCCCTGTCTATAAGTACTTACGAACACCGAGAGGCTTCTGGAGGCCTGCATGCCTTGTGGAATTATCAATATGGCAACAGTTGGGCCAACTCTTCGTATTCTGTTTATAAGTTCGGCATAAGCACAACAACAGAGTAAGTGAGTGGAGAGTTGCTCCCGCAGTTGAGTTTTTTCGTGAGAGTGCCTCTTTCACATTAAACCAGTAAATGATCTAGGCCTTTAGACGGATGTTTCTTGAGATCGAATTAATTGGTGAATGCTCATATTTAGAAACAGGAAGTTGAATTTTATCTTTGTACACCCTTTTAACAAACTGTAGCCTAGAGTTCACGCAAAGATTTTTAATTGTCAATAGAGAATTACAGAGAGAGGCAGTCATTCTAGGCTGAGGGCGCATTGAGAGAGAAAAAAAATTGTCTCATACTGAAGAATAACACGTAGAATGATGCCTCCATTCTCTCCCCAAACACTGAAGTATTTGATGATTAAATTTATGTATTCACCTATTTTGAATCAACTATAGATTGCAATGTTTTCCGGATTACCTTATCCACAGAATTTTGATAAATAATAGAACCACTAAATTTGAAAAGCGGGGGGTTTACAAAATCCTTGTGGATTTTGTAATAATTCATATTTCGGCGAAACATTAAAAGACACCCTGGAAGGTCCGATTAGAACAACTAGGGTGCCAGTAAGAGATGGAAATGACACCAAAATTGCCATTTTATAAGACAATAAATCCAGAATGAACACATCCATTAATTCTGGGGGAAGGGTGCAACTTTTTGTTTAATTCAAAGGATAAAAATCTAAATCAAACTATTCAGAATCTTTTTGCATTTTCAACTAAATCTAATTTTAATAATTTTTCCGCAGAGACTTTAATTTGTGACTTAAGAAAGAAATCTTCATATCAGAGTGTAAATATTTTTCTGCATGAGAGTTTATTTGTGAACAGTATTCTATTCGTTCGCATTCTAATTTTGCTTTCATTTTTTATATCTCATATTTTAATTTTTATTATTATTTTGTCACCACTTAGATTTTATTTCCCACTTTAGTTCTGAGGAGGACCGAGTTGTACTTGTCCTCAAAAAACGTAAAAGCCTGCTGTTTCACTCTTTTTAATATTTCTGACTCTACTACTTTCCCATACTCTCACAGTGAGTGTGTAAATTGTTTTTCTTTATATCTCATACACCCTACTATATAATATAATATATATATAATACTATATAACTACTACTATATCACTCATCACTCTCATACAATACTCCATACTCAACTATATATATATATATATATTATGATACTATATATTATATACATATAATTTTCATATATATACTATATATATTACTTCAATAAAAGGGAATAAAATAATGGAATTAATCATAATTTGATAAATAAAAAAAAAGATAATTTATTCATATAAAAAATTCTTAATTTTGGTCTCTTAACAGCAAAATGATTGAATAACTTCCTTCGTTTACTATTGTGAAGCTATGATGAACACTCATTAAAGCAAGCTGTTCTGCTAGATTTTCTTCTCAAGTGAATTTAAAAAGTTTGCTTTGAGCCTTTCCAGAGTAGTGAAATATTGTTTTTGGATTTCAAATTTGAGTGAGGTAAATGCTAAAGTCTTAACAATCTAAATATGACTACACATATCAAATTTTATTTCCAAAAATTAGCAAAATTGTGGATAGATGTCGATGGAATAAGTACGTGTGAGAGATGTAGTAAGACAGTTATGGATCCTTTGATATCGCGAACTTGCTACCCTAAACTGGTTTGAAAAAATGCATCAAGAATATAAATTGTAATTGCCCTATATCTTTTCATTTTAATTGATTCTCACAGTATAATGCAGGATAGTGTGGCGACGAAGCCTTGAGAGGCTTATAACAAATTCTCTCATTTATTCATTAACAAAATGCATAAGCTCTGTTGCAACATTCCAAAATGTTTGAAACATGTTTTCGTGTGATGTTTGCTTGAAAAACCCTTCTAAAGGCAACATTCACATATATCCAATATGAATCGATCAAGAGCAAGTTGCTGTCAACTTATTATGAAGAGAATGCAAATGTAATGAGCAATAATGAAAGATGTTTGAGAATTAAAGTTAAAGACATAAATTAATAAACTTATAGCAAATTTGCTTTTGCTTTAAGACTTGAAAAGATCTAAGTTTTTCTATAAAAGGTTAATACAAATACTTGAATCCATGTTGAAGCTCCTCTATAAGCTTTCTAACAATGCTTTACAAAATTTCAATTAAGGATGTCGTAAACAGAAATAACATCGAAAATTTTCCATATATAAAAAGAGACCAGATTGAGGGCTAGTATCTATGTGACTATCAATGGTACTGTCTACAGTCAATCTAATATTACAAATATCATCATGCCCATGCGAACACAAACACAAACCTTACACCAACACCCTTAAAGGCCTTCAATTCCTAAGACAAAGGTCAATAAAATATATACATAACCACACTACTAACCGAATAGTAAAATCTTTAGCTAAGGTTCACGCTAACCACAATACAAGCTTTAAAATAAGTTTATACCTGCTGATACTGGTAGGCTACAACATGCGGTTTAAACTTGTAATAACTAAAAAGAAGCTAAAAACCCACCCAACTTTGGCTAACTCTCAGAATATCTATATGATGCACAAACAATCATATACCTAATTCATCCTTTCTGTTAATGTTGCCAAGTGGAGTACAACTCCGAACAAAACTCCCTGCGGGAAACCAATCAAAAAATTTTAAACACTATTACAGAATTAAATCAGGTTACACGTCTTCTACATTTCTTATTGTGTGCCCTAGAAAAAACTGTCCGTGGTAAATATTTATAGACTTGTATAATGTTCCCTATGACTGGGAGAATTTGAAGGGGACAATGGCATGCATATGCGACGATCTGGCATGTTGGAGCGAAGAGGCGAGGAGGCGATCGAGAGTGGTGGGAGTTGTTTGCGGAGGAGTTGGAGGAAGCACGGATGAAGATGAACATACAGAAAGACAGAGATATTAACAGTAACCGGAGGAAATGAGGAGGGATAGAAATGATAGTGAGAGAGAGGAGGTAAAGGCGATAAAATACCTGCAAATTATCCTCGGAGGGGTGGTTTTATACAGAAGGGGAGGAAGTGAGAAGAGATTACGCGGAAAAATGGAAAAGTATGGACTAGTTATGAAGAAAAGCGGTAATAACCATGATGAAAGATAGAAAACATCGATAAGGAAGGTTAAAAAAAGTATTTTTTACAGCATACTGAACTCCCACAGCTCTGCGTACGGAGCGGAAACACTGGACAACAACGAGAAAGAGAGGAGAGTAGGGAATACAAGCGGCGGAGATGAGTATTAAGAACTATGATTGGAAAGAGTAAGAGAGAGACAGAATAAGAAAATGAAGTAATTAGAGAAGATATAGGTGTGAAGAAGATGACACTTGAAGATGGATGTGGGGAGATTGAGATGGTGGGGACATCTGGAGAGGATGGAGAAGGAGAGAATGCCGAAAAAAAGAAGATGGGAATGGACATCAGAGGGCAGAAGACCAAGGGGAAGACCGAAAGAAAGATGGGCGGATTCGTCGGAGGACCTCTCTTGGAAAGATTCAGCTACAAAATATGACAGGCGCTGAAAGACGAAGAGGAAATAGTGCAGGAGAGACCTTCTGGAGAAGATCGCTTGCGCGCTGACAGGAATGAAGAATCCTTCCTGGGAGAGAAAAAGAAAAGAAAGATATATATATATATTATAATATATATATATATTTATATATATATTACTTATAATATATATATATATATAATATATATATATATATATAATATATAATATATATAATAATATATATATATATATATATAGTAATATAATATAATTATAATAATATATATATATATATATATAATATAGGATATATATATATAATATATATATATATATAATATTAAATATATATATAGTATAAATATAATAATCATATATTATATATATATATATATATATATATATATTTATATATATGGAACAGCAGCCACTTGAACTAAGAAATCGTTACGGACCACAAATATGTTTCCTCATTTCTAATTATAAAACATATACTCTTAATTTGCTTTTGATTAACTATATTTTTATTATTATTAAATTATAATTAAGAGCTTAAGCCATCAAAGAAATTTTTGATAACTTAAATAATTTAGGGAAGGGGTCTACGGATTGATAATATATATATATATATATAATATAATATATATTTTTATATATATATATATATATATATATTATATTTATTATATTTATATATATATATAATAATATATATATATATATATAATATATATATATATGTATATATATGATATATATATATTAGAAAGAATTAAAATATTTATATTTATTTGTCTTAAATATATTGATATATAATATATATATATACCTATATATTATATAATATATATATATATATATTATTATATAATCTCTTTAGTAGTATAGGGTGGACAACTGACGGAAAAACTGCCGAGAGACCCCGACTCCTACCCATCTTTTGTGGTTTTACCCTATCGGTTAAGTGTCCTTTGGCCGAGTTTAGCCTCCCAAAAGGGCAGAGACCGTTGTACTAGTGCCTCTTTGGTTCCTAAAACATCAACCAAATCAGTTATGTTTGTCCTTTGTATGATGTTTTAGCTACTTTTTAACTACTTTTTAACGTTTTGTCCATAATCCAGGCCAAGATCCCCAACTCCGGAGGATTTTGGGGATTTTCCCCATTGGCAGCCCTGCACGGCGAAGGCAAAGACTAGAAAACCATTTGGAAGGTTTTTGGAAATTCCAGTCATGTCGGCAGCTGAGTTGGAAATTTCCATCATTTCATCAGATTTTGACGTTTGATACGTTAAACCTAGGGTTTTTAAGGTCGGTGAACCGAATCTTAAGGTGGAAGACCGACTTTCCGAAGGTTTTTGGAGCCTGAAACTCAAGGATTTAAAGCCCCAGAAAAGTGGGGAACGTGGGTCCCTCGAAAAGGGGCTTTTTGGTCCCTAGAAGGTTTTAAATGATCGATAGATCATTTTTGATGTTCCAAATCGATTTATCAATGATCGATTACCCCTATGATCTTTAAACCGTCATTTCTAAGCGTGCCTCTGGTTGTCATTTAAGCACTGAAAATTGTAATCGAAAGAAAATAATTACAATAATTATCATTCGATTAATCGCTGTAGTGATGGTACAGTTTGGGATCTACCAGCCTTTTCGATATGAAGGAATAGAGTTATCGGTCTGAAACTTGGAATATAATCTATGTATGGGATAAGGACGAATCCGTGTAATTTTCAAGTCTGTAGGATGTATAAGAGGGGGGTCACCCCCGAGAGCGTAGCCGCTACAGAACAGTTTATAACCCTTTTGGCTTTCCCAAACGCCGAGAATGAGTTAGCCTAACGAGAGTTAGGTTCGAACGTGATGACGTAATCTCGTCGCAGACGATATTTACGGTCAGTGCGCGAAGCGCGCGCTACACATACACACACCCCCCTTAAAAAAAAAAAATTAAAATTGATCGTAGAAGATTGAAACTTGGAGACAGGTTGAAGTCGGAGTCGGAGTCGGCGTTGGAGTCGGATTCGGAGACGGAGTCGGAGTCGGAGTCGGATTCGGTTTCGGAGTCCAGGGACCCCACCGGAGATGGGTCCCTTCCTGAAAAAAAAAAGAAGAAGAAATGCATGGAATGCAAAACAAAAGAAGAAGAAGAAGAAAGGAAGAAGAAGGAAAGGAGTCGGAAAAACGGATGTCGGAGACGGACGTTAGGATTCGGACTTAAGGATCCGAGCACCCCCGGAGGGGGGTCCCCAGTTGAAAAAGAAGAAGAAATGCATGGAATGCAAAACAGAAGAAGAAGAAGAAGAAAGGAAGAAGGAAGAAGAATGAGGAAGGAAGAGGAAGAAGAAATGGGAATGAAGGAGTTGATGAGTAGGCACAGGACACCGTGTAAGGAGTCGGTGCGGTGCCGAGTTAATAAACAGTCGTATAACAACAATGTTGGTGTCTTTATTATGTTATTGGTCTGTAGATCTTCGAAAATATGGTTTCAGAAACCATTAAGAAAAAATAAATCAATAAAATAAATAAATAAATAAATAAAATGTTCTTATTCTTTTTGTTATAACTTACAAATTAGCGTTTTTTACATACCCTATAAGCATAAATCAATAAATCAAACCACTATCCAACCTCCCTCCTGACCATCTGTGATCTATTGATCTATTGATTAAGTCAAATTTTTACTAAAATTGTAACGTTTTACATTTTACCCTAAAAGCAAGTAATCACTAATCAATACCACCATGCTCAACACACCATCCAACCATCACCCTCATCCAGTTGTGATTCTATTGATCTATTGATTCAAGTCACCATTTCGAAGTATCCATTTTGGATAAAACTGAACATAAAAACAAATCTTTATAACACTGATGCAGCGAATATATGCTAACGTAACGAAAGTTATTCACCATTAATAAAGATTACTTATCATCATCTGAACTAAGAAATAATGTAACAGCGACCCAAACCTGAACACCTAAACATGATAAGCAGTCAACATGTTAACAAAGTTCCTCAACTTAACCAACAGCTAAGGTACTAAACATTAACATCCAAAGACGCAAACCTTATTGCACACTTTTTCTAACATATCACCGATTCATTTTTAACCTTAACACTAGTAAAACATTTAAACAAAAATTTAACCACAACTGTGTAATTATCATAAACTGACATTGAATATACTCTAACGTAACAAAGTTTTCACATTACATAAAGATTACTCTTAGCATCATCTGATACTAAGAAAGATTAATGTAATCAGGCGACAACCTGACACAACTTGAAACATATAAGCAGTCAACACATTAACAAAGTTCCTCAACTTGAACAACAGTAAATAACTCATTACATCCAAAACGTAAACCTAGTCACACTTTTTTTTTTTCAAGCATATCGTTCTAACATATCAACTAGAGAATAAATGACATACAACACCTCACACGCACACACACACACCACACACACAAACACACACAACACACACACAACACACACACACACACACACACACAACACAACACACACACACACACACACCAACACACACAAAAACGTAAAATTTTTAACGTTCTAAATAGAAAATATAAAAATGTCTTAATTAAAGCAAAAGTTATTAAAGAAATAAAATTAAAATTAAAAAAAAAATAAAAAAAAAAATAAAAAAAAATTAAAAATAAAAAAATTAAACAAAGTATAAACATAATGTAAAAAAAAGTAGAAAATTAAAAAATTAAAAATGTAAAAATAAAAAAATAAATAAAAAAAATTAGCAACATTAATAGTTCAAAGATAAAACTTACGCAAAAAAAAAAAATAAAGTTTTAGAAAAATAATTTAAAAAAAAAAAAAATAAAAAATAAAATGAAAAATAACAAATAAAAAAATAACAAATAAAAAATAAAAAATAAAAAAATAAATGTAAGCGGGCTTTACCCCTCCGAAGGAGGGGTAAGGCCTCAGCCCTTCGGGCTGAGGCCTAAATGCTCGCTTACACCCCCTTCGGGGGTGACCCCCAAATGGGACTTCACACCCTTTCAAGGGATGCATCCCCCTGGGTTTTCTCACGAAGGTAATGTGTTGCTTTAGAAACTCTTGGTTAATGAAAACTGAGAGCCAAGGTCACAGCCAGAATGTTGCAAAGCAAAATATTACTGATGTCAATGTGGAAATATACACCGATTTGTTAGAGAAAATGATGAGCTTTTTGTAAAGATAGATTACTGTGTTAACTGACCGAATGAATCGTGTTAGAAACGTGGAATCCTAGGCTTTAAGTTTTTTGTTGAGTAATGTTAGGTTTGCCCTAGACTTTTGCTAATGTCTACGTTTATTCATATGTCAAATGATGTTATACTCGAAACGAGTGACACTTTGATGAAGATAGAGTGTCAATTAAGAATAAATCTTTGTTAAATGTTATCTATGTTCATGTAAAATTAACATTGATATTTAAAGACATGCTTGAAAATTGTAATAGGTTTACGTTTTTTGTAGCTGTGTTAGTTACTTGCTGTTGTCGAAGTGTGGAACTTTGTTAATTGTTAGCAATTTTTAATTTCGTGCTTAAACGTGATTTAGTGTTTGTCGTTGTACATTTAATATTTTTAGTTCAGAGTATGCTATGTTAGCTTTATTAATGTTGAAAACTTTGTTACGTTAGCATATACTTATATACTCGTGTGTTTTACTGTGTGTGTGTGTATAGTGTGTGTATGTGTTCGTATTGTGTGTGTGTGTGTGTAATGTGTGAGTGTGTCATTTATTCTTAGTTCATTAAAATACTGTTCAACATAACTGATTCTGTTCTAACATGATACATATCGTCAATTGCATTGCATCTTGCAAGAGATAAAACCCGTCTTTTCTAAATATCGTTGAAAGATAAACATTTATGATTTTCAAATCTCATTTTCTTTTTTATAAACGTTAACTAATATAGATTTTTTTTTTTTCAAAGTTTGAAACATGCATATAGCTGTTACTCTTTTATCTTGATGTTTTTATTTTACATTTATACTTTGTGTTTTAATTTTATTATTTTATTTATATTTTTATTTTTTTTTTTATTTTTTAAATTTATTTTACCTAACTTTATTATTTTATTTTTTATTTTTTATTTATTATATTTTATTGTTTATTGTTTCATTTTAAATTTTTTTTTTATTTTTTAATTTAAATTTATTTTTCTAACTTAAGTTTTATTTTGCAGTTTTATTTTACATTTAGACTTTGTGTTTAATTTTTTTTTTTATTTTTAATGTTTTAATTTTTAATTTTTTTTAATTTTTTATTTCTAACTTTATTTTACATTTATACTCTGTTTAATTTTTTTTTTTTATGTGTGTGTTGTGCCTTGATGTGTGTGTGTGTGTGTGTAGTGTGTTGTGGTGTGTGTGTGTGTGATGTATGTCATTTATTCTTAGTTGAAATGTTAGTAGATAAGTGCTTGAAAAAAACAAAAAAAGTGTAGCTAGGTACGTTTTGTGATGTAATGTTAGTTACTTACTGTTGTAAAGTAGGGAACTTTGTTAATATTACTGCTTCATTCATGTTTAAGAAGGTGTCAGGTTTGTCGCTGTACATTATTTTCTTAGTTTTAATGATGCTAAAGTAATCCTTTTTAAATGTAGAACTTTGTTACTTAGAGATATTGCAATGATCAGTCTGATAATTAAACATGGTTGTTTGGTAAATTTTTTGTTAAAATTGGTTACTATGTTACATGTAAAAATAAACTGCAGTGATATTTAGAAATAAGGCTGTATTATATTAATTACAATGGTGATGCTTAATGTTAGATTTATTAATGTGAAAACTTTGTTACGTTAGCCAATATTCGTGTGTGTGTGTGTGGTGTGTGTGTATGGTGTGTGTGTTTAAATGTGTGTGTGTATGTGTAGTGTGGTGTGTGTGTGTATGTGTGGTGTGTGTGTGTGTGTGTGTGTGTGTGTGGTGGTGTGTGTGTGTGTGTGTGTGTATGTGTGTGGTGTGTGTGTGTGTGTGTGTGTGTGTTATGTGTGAGTGTGTTCCATTTATTCTTAGATCATTCACAGACTACTTGTCACATAGACTGATAGTCTGTTCTAACATGTCATACATCGTCAATTGACATGAATCTTGGCAAAAGATAAACCGTTTTTCTAAATGTTGAAAACTAACATTTATATTTTCAAATCTCATTTTCTTTTTTATAAACGTACTATATAATTATGTTTTTTTTTCTAAGTCTGAGAACATGCCAAATATTGCGTTACCTATTTGCTAATAAG
The DNA here is from genome assembly GCA_015478945.1 of Trachelipus rathkii. Taxonomy (NCBI): domain Eukaryota; kingdom Metazoa; phylum Arthropoda; class Malacostraca; order Isopoda; family Trachelipodidae; genus Trachelipus; species Trachelipus rathkii. Next base: position 40,364 of record JABUQX010000508.1, on the reverse strand, counting down.
TTTTATGACCATTGCTATTTTTTTGTTTTATTTTTTATTTTAATTTTTATTATTTTGATTTTTTTTTAAAATTTATTTTTCAAACAGTTCTTTTCACGAAGCAAGAGGGGAGTTTTTATTTCCAAAATAACTATTTTATTTATGTATTAATTCCATTATATAATCAATCATCATACATTTATATATCATCCTTACATAATTCTCTTATATCAATCATCACTATAAATTATTCATATCTTAAACCAAAATATAACGATTTATAATATATCTTTAAATAAACTATTTATATATGTTCTATTATAACTCACACACACCATATTAAACAATTACAAATAACTTTCACATATACTATCTATATAATATATACACCGTTTATCGATCCGAGCTGGATGAGAGAGTCTGAGTCCAGTTAGTCGACTGAATCTCATTATCGTTTGTGTTGCTTGAGATTCTTGTACGTGTAGATGATAGTGCGCGCTAGATCTTGCGTCAGTAAGATGCCGTTGTGTTCGCTGACTAAGAGCTGTGTGTGCGTGTGTGTAATGTCATGTATATCTTATGTTTTGATGATGTTAGAGATATGCCTTGAAAAAAAAAATATGTGTGACTAGGTTTATCGTTTTGGAGATGTAATGTTAGTTTTCTTACTGTTGTTCAGTTGAGAAACTTTGTTAAATGGTGACTGCTTATTCATGTTCAAGGTGTGTCAGGTTTGTCTCGATGTACATTATTTTCTTAGTTCAGATGATGCTAAGTAATCTTTTATTAATGTGAAAAACTTTGTTTACGCTTAGAGCTATATTTCCAATCATGATCAGTATGATAATACAGCATGGTTGTGTTAAATTTTTGTTAAATGTTACTATGTAAGGTATAATATCGGTGATTAATGTTAGAAAAAGTGAGTGAATATGGTTGCGTCTTTGAGATTTAATGTCTAGCTTACTTACTGTGTTGTTTAAGTGAGGAACTTTGTTAATGTTGAACTGCTTATTCCATTGTTTAGGTGTGAGTCAGGTTTGTCTTGTACATAATTTTCTAGTTCAGATGATGATGAGTTAACTCTTTATTAATGTGAACTTTTTACGGGTACCAATATATTCGCTGATCAGTGTATAAAGAATTTTATTTTAAATGTTAGTTTTATTCCAAATGATACTCGAAATGGTGACTTGAATCAAAATGAATCAATTAGATCAAACACTGGACTGGAGGTGTGGTTGATTGGTGGTTGGATGGTGGTTTGATTTAGTGATATACTGCTTTAGGGTTTGTAAAACGTTACAATTTTAGTAAAAATTTGAACTTAATCAATAATCAATAGATCACAGATGGCAGGAGGGAGGTTGGATAGTGTTTGATTTAAGATGATTTACTCGCTTAGGGTATGTAAAAAAAACGTAATTTTGTAAGTTATAAACAATAAAAAGAATAAGAAATTTTATTTATTATTTTATTTAATTTATTGATTTATTTTTTCTTAATGGTTCTGAGAAACCATTATTTTCGAAATCTACAGACCCAATAAACATATATAAAGACACCAACATTGCATCATTACATACGAATGTTATTAACTCGGCACCGCACCGACTCCTACACCGGTGTCTGTGCCCTACTCATCAGACTCACTCATTCCTCATTCTTCTTCTTCTCTCATCTTCTTACTTCTCCTTTCTTCTCTTCTACTTTGTTTTGGCATTCTCATGCATTTCTTCTTCTTTCTTCTTCTTCGGACCCCCCTCCGGGGGGTCTCTGGACATCCTAAGTCCGAATCCAACTCGTCTCACGAGACTTCCGTTTCCGACTCCTTTCTTCTTCTTCCTTTCTTCTCTTCTTCCTTTTGTTTTGCATTCCATGCATTTCTTCTTCTTTTTTTTTCAATGAAAGGACCGCAATCATCCGGGGGGTCCCTGGATTCCGAAACCGAATCCGACTATGAACTCCGTCGCCGTGTCCGACCTCAACGCCGACTCTGCCAACACTCGCCGACTCCGCCGCGTTCGGCCCGTTCTCAAGTTCAGTCTTAACTACGTCAATTTATTAATATTTTTTAAGGGGGCGTGTGTGTATCGTTTTGCGCGACGTCCACGCGACGACGTAATCTCGTCTCCGACGAGATTAAGGTTATCACGCTCGAGCCTAACTCACGTTAGGCTTAACTCATTCTCGGGTTTGGAAAGCCAAAAGGGTATAAACGTGGGCGTAGCGGCTACGCTCTCGGGGTGACCCCGCCCATCTATATAACATCTACAGACCTTGAAAAATTACACGGATTGCGTACTTCAGTCCATACATAGATTATATCCAGAGTTTCAGACGATAACTCTTTCCTTCATAATCGAAAAAGGCTGGTAGATCCCAATACGTGTACCATCACAAAAAAGCGATTAACTCGGAATGATAATTAATTGAATTATTTTTTCTTTCGAATTACATTTCAGTGCTAATGACACCAGAGCACGTAGAAAAGACAGTTTAAAAGAGATCGAATTTAGGGGTAATCGATCAATGATAAATGACGATTGGACCAATCAAAAATGATCCTATCGATCATTTTAAAATACCTTCTAGACCAAAAAGCCCCTTTTTGGGGGCTCCGTCCCCACTTCTGGGGCTTAAAATCCTTGAGTTCAGGCTCAAACCTCGAGAAGTCGTCTTCCAGACCTTAAAATTCGGTCTCACCGACCTTAAAACCTAGGTTTAACGTATCAAACGTCAAAATCTGATGAAATGAATGGAAATTCCGAACTCAGCTGCCGACAATGACTGGAATTCCGAAAGAACTTCAAATGGTGTTTTCTAAGTCCTTCTGGCCTTTCGCCGTGCCAAGGCTCCAATGGGAAAATCCCCAAAATCCTCCGGGGTTGGGGATCTTGACCTGGATTATGGACAAAACGTTAAAAAGTAGTTAAAAAAAGTACTAAAAATGCTAAAAAGAACATAATTTAAACGGATTACGTTGCCCATTTTAGGAACCAAAGAACCCCCTCTGGGGGCTCTGGCCCATATTTTGGGAAAGGCAACCCTTCCGGCCAAGGAATACAAATAGGTAAACCACAAATATGCGTAGGAGTCGGGGTCTCTCGGGCTTCCGGGGGTTGTGCATATACATACTATATAGATATATTATATATATATAATATATTATTATATATATATTATATATATATATGTATAATATATATATATATATATATATAAAAATATATATATATATATATATTATATTATATATATTTATATATAAACTCAACTACATTAACTTAGTTCACTGATACTTACATCTAATATCATCTACTCATTAAATGATTAGTTCTTAAAAATAAGAAATAGGCATTGCCAGGTTTTCCTTCATTTTTCCTCTTTGAGTCTGATTTTATAATGCGAAGACGCAAAGAAAAAGCAAGTTCCACGCTACTTGCGGTTGGAGTAGAGCAGTAACAGCAATTTCAGCTTCTTGTACAATGACTTGATACTCTTCGAAGTTACACTAACAAATTTTTCAACTTCCTTTCAGTGCAAGCAAGAAATTCTTATTTAAAGTTATTGACTATTTGTGTTACAATGGATAGGAAGGATCCTTGACCTTTTTTCCTTGAACCAATTCGAACGCTTCGAGAACTAAAGCTCTTCATATCTAGAAGCTTTTCATACTAATCTTCTGAACTTTCTGAGAGAATGACTTGAGGAAGGTAGTAAAACGGAGATAGTTTCTAAGTTTTCATGCACTTACAATATGTTTAAGATGTATCCCTTTTCTTCCTTGGAACTTCCCTGCTAACCTTAATACAAATGGCCACTTGCAAAGTGCAGATCTTAGCTTTTTGTTGTTGTTCTTCATTAAGCTTACCCTGTAGATTGAATCAATATAAAATGAAATTAGTAAATAATAATTGTCAAATGAAAGATTTTCTCTTCGTACCATGGAGTCCTTTATTCCTTCAGTATCTTAAATATATAGAATGGTATAAGTTACATGTTGAATTATTAGAATATAATCCAAATTGAAAACATAAGGTGCTGGTTAAAAATCTTCGAAGTTTGCAATTGCATTTTGTGATGTGGAAGTCGAAAGTCAATAAACTTGCATGAAGTGATTGAAGTCATTCACAGAGTCACAATTTATAACTTTGTCAGTTTAAAATTTTCCGACTCCTACTCTATCTTGAAGTTACCGACTCCGACTCCGACTCAAGACTCCGACCTCTTGAAAATTTCCGATCCGACTCCACCTCTTCCAATTCCGACTGCCGATCCGACTCCACCCTCTCAAAACACCGACTCCCCGACTCCGCGACTCCGACTCCGACTCCGACTCCGCAACCCTGCTCAAAACTTGACCTCTCCATTACTTGTACACTGCTTTGGTATGCTGTTTCGCCCCTGCCTGTGAGCTTCAACCTTTCTTTCTTGGTTTGATGATTTCTCACATCAAACATGTTTATAAGGTGTTGGTTGTTATGAAGCACCTTCCTGTCTTCTCATTACCATCCAAGTTACTTACACCCCTTACAAGAACGCCATTCTTCCGTGTATGGAGAATGCATCGAATATCTGGGGTGAAGTATATGGTTCTTAGACATCAGCAGCTTTCCATACTTTCACCGATTTCCTCCAATATCTTCCTGTTTACCTCACTATCTTCATATAATCAATATTTCAACTGTCACTGCTCTCCTTTGGGAAGAGCTCGCTCGATCTCTCTTTCCACACGTTGTCATCCTTTCTCTGTATAGTTTTTTTGGACCCAGAGTTGATTTATATATTCATTCTTATATGTAAATTACTATTAAACACTGGTACGATCTTCCTACTATTTTCCCAGTTATTTTGGCTTGTACATCTTCAAATCGCTATGTTGTACATCGGCCTTTGATCTGCTTGTGGAATTGGTATTTCCTCATTATCAGGATTGTATGTAGGCCTCAGGCTCTTTTTCCCCATATATATATATATATATATATATATATATATATATATATATATATTATATAATAATAAAATAATATTTTATATATATATATATATAATATATATAATTATAATATATATTATATATATATATATAATCAAGTGAGGAGTAACCAAAACTTGAAAATAAACAGAGCAATAACTGAAGACATGGTAAATATTATAATGAAGGCCTAGAGGGGTAACTTGGTGAAATAGGTCGACAAATTTGGAGTGGAAGATGAAGGATGACATTAAAAAAAGGATTGCTAAAACTATGAGTTCCAATAATAAGATAACCAATTTGGTGACAGACTGAGAGGTCTCCTAAATACAATGAAAGGATTCTTTAATCATTGTGTGATCAACATTGCGGCCGTATGGGTGTGACGCGCAGGCTTTAGCAACGGT
>JABUQX010000508.1:30000-32500 GCA_015478945.1 Trachelipus rathkii | reverse complement strand
GTATTATTTAAAGATTTTTTTTCTTTTTTACCCTCTTCTTTGTGTTTTGTGTTTTTTTACTTACTTTAAAGCTCCCCTCCTTTGGGTTTCCTCCTTCTCTTTTCTTACTTATTGCCTAGTTTTCTTTCAAATCGCTCATTCCGGCGTTGTTGATCGGGGCGACTTCTTCTGCCTTTTTCTGTCACTCAAATAGTGGGTTCCTCAGGGTCTGTCTTGTCTCCTACTTTATTCTTGTATTTTTCATTAATGATCTCACCACAGCACATCTAACTCTATTCACTCATATGCCGATGACTCGGACCCTTCCATCGTCTTCAACTCATTTCAATTCTGCTCCTTCTTTTACTTCTAGAATTGCCTCTCGTCTTAATCTTTCCGATTCTATTCTCGCTGATCTGGATAGAATTTCCGGGTGGGGTCGTCTGAACCTTGTGAAATTCAATTCTTTAAAAACTCAACTTCTACAGAATCTCCCTCTCTAAGACCTTCTAGACTTTCCTAAGATCTCTTTCGACGGTTCTCTCGTCTCTCCTGTTGACAATATAAACATCTTGGCCTTAACATAAACAAAAAAATGTCTGGAAACCTCACATCACAACGGTGCTAGGAGCGGCCCTCAAAGAAACTGAGAGTTTCTGTTAGAATGCAGACTTTTTTTCTCTCTCCAGTGCTCAGCTATACAAGGGCCCATCCCGCCTTGTAATGGAGTACTGCCTCATTATCTGGGGGTGTCTCTGGTTTCACCGGCTATGGATAGGGTTGAGTCAAACGGCCAAGAAGGCTTATAAACTGTTCTGTACTTCCCAGTTCACTTGACCCCTTCTTAAGCGGCCGATGTTGGTGCTTTATCTTCTTTTCTATAGGTATCCTATAGGTACTGCAGCGGCAGGTGCTCGAGGAGCTTATCACTCGCGGTACCTCATCTTTACGGTCGCCCTCGTATACTAGGGGTGCTTGTGGTCGGCACATTGAGTTTTGTTTGATGTAGGTAACTCCAGGCTAGTTCGCTGCGGTGCCTCCTCCTTTCCTGCCAATTCTGTTCTGTGGAATTCTCATTCTATCTTCTTGTTTCCAGGTGCTGAATTTAATCTCGCACTTCAAAGCCTGCGTCTGTGCCTCTCTGCGTAATTTGGCTGTTAGTGTTGACTGGAAGGCGTGCCAATCACCCCCCTCCTTGAATAGGGCTCTGCCGTGAGTGGGTGTGTGGTGGTGACAACTGTAAAAAAAAAAAAAATATAAAAAAAGTAGTACTCGTAAAAAATAGTTTTGATATATATATATATATATAATATATATACTATATATATAATATAAATATAGCTATACTATATATATATATATTAATATATATATATAATTTATATATATATAAATATATATATATATTATATATATTATATATATATATTATATAATAAAACTATAGATTATAATATACTTTTTATAGTTTATATCTACGTATATATATATATATATATATATATATATATAAGGTATTGACATATAATATATAATATATATATATATATATATATATATATATTATAAACGAGAAAAATATTTTTTGCATTTATTCACAAAGAAAATTAATAAAGTTTGCCAAGTACTTTCGTGTATTTTATCACATTTCCAAGGTAGAAAGTAAAAAATTCATAATTTGTAAATGATAATATTGAGCTAAACTTAGCTACAACCGTTTAAGATTTACATTTTTTTTTTTAAATCAATTTACAGAAAATCGAACAAACTGTTCTAACGCTCAACGTATATATTCCGTAGCTCAGTGGTAACACACTGCGCTTCCACTCCATATAACCGAGGTTCGAATCCTGTACAGGCAAAATCCAAGTCGATGCTGTGTTTATTAATCGCCTGCACAGCTTAAATCACTCAGTTACTACGACTAATTTTACGATGTATCTCATAGCTCAGTTAGTAAAATGCTGCGTTCTCATTCTCTATACCCAGGGAGCGAGTATTGGTCGGTCGGGAGATCGAACCCAAGTCTGTCGTGTGTATTAATTTCAAGTCTGTCGTGTGGATTAATTAACTGCATAGCTTAAATCACTAAATTACTGAACCTTTGCTCGTTCGAGTAGTAACAGGAACCAGGCATGCACTTCTTAAATTTCATTTAAATACTCGTATATTTAAATTTTTATATTTAAAATCAGGGTTGCGGAGCCAGTGAATTTGGCTCCGGCTCCGGCTCCGGCTCCACCATTTCAAAATTACACATCTTTAACTCCGGCTCCGTATCAATCAATGTATAATTATACAGCTCCAGTTTTGGCTCCCCATCTGGATCCATTTATTGTATTGTCAATAATTTTCTACTGATCCGGCTCCACCCTAATCCTTGCGGCGCTGCGGCTCTTTTCTTTGGCTCCGGCTCCGGTTCTGTACGTAGCTCAATGTAGAACATTAGCCATAAATAAATAAAACCGAGTCATAAAAATAATAATAATAATAATAATAATAATAATAATAATAATAATAA
>JABUQX010000508.1:25000-27500 GCA_015478945.1 Trachelipus rathkii | reverse complement strand
ACATTTTATTTTTTATTTATTTTTTTAGTTATTACAAGAGTCCTAAGTCAGGGCGTAATAAAATACTAACGACTTTCCTTTTATCTGGTAGCACAACTATTACCGAGTGTCCGGTTCGTATGCGCTTTAGGAGTAGTGTGATTAGGAAAGGTATTCGGTTATTTAATGGGGCAGGTACACCCTTTCACTCATTGAATAACCGTGTGTAATATATATATATAATATATATATTATATATATATATATATATATATATATATATTATTTATATATATATATACTATATATATAATATATATATATATTATATATCAAAGCACTATTTTGAAAGTATGCTTCTCTGCACAAGTGCAGTTTGAAATGTGGAAACAATTATCAGCAATATTTATGATTTTATACAGAGATACGTCATAAAACAAAACCATACTTTATATGAGATCATTTATATGATGTAATATATAATATATATATATATATATATATATATATATATATATATAATATTATATATTATATATATTATATATATATATATATATATATTATATATATATATACTATATATATATATATATATATATAATATATATATATATATATATATATATATATATATATAATATATATATATATATATATATATATATATATATATATATATATATATATATATATATATATATATATATATATATATATATAAAATATATAATTATATATATAATAATATAATTATATATATTATATATATATATATATATAATATATATATATATAATATATATATAATATATATATATAATTGTTTAGAAAAGAAATGTGTCCTCTCCGGGATTTGAACCTTAGCTCCTGGGTGCTAGATTTGAATTATCAATCGTCATAACCATTGCGCCAACCCGGTGACCCAAAAAGTAACCTTCAAGGGGGAACATTTTTGCCCCTGAATTCACTACTGAAACATTTTATATCATGTAAACATGTTCCTCCTCGATTATTTTAATTTATTTAAATTAATATTGTTAATAAAACCATTTTCATTCATGTGTTTTGTTTACGGACGAGGCATAGCTTTACAGAGTTTCGATTATGAATAACCACAATGAGCCGACGGAGACCCTCAAACTATAAAAGAATGTCTGCATCAATAAACTCGTACATTTAATGTATATGGCGGTATCGTTGGTGCTTATCTGATATGACAAAAGCGTTTGACAGACACATTATCCGTGCAATCTTAAAGGCAGTTTTTGAAACACTAGTTGCTGGGACTAATGGGCGACACTCCGTGCACTAGGCATTCGCCGTGACCTTTGTTTCACGCAAGATGATGCTCCAACACACTTTAATTCACTTTGCCAAACATTCAAACAGTCTTTAGACTACACCTTTCCAAACCGTTGGACGGTAAAGGAGGATCGATAGCGTATCCTTCACACTCTCCTGAAAGCAACCCAGTGAACTTCTTATTTTGGGGTCATTTACGAGGTATTGGTAATGCTACACTTGTTCTCACTGTATACATTCTCCGCAACCGTATCAACCAAGGTTTAAAAGTTAAACCGAATCTAACCAGATTTATTGAGCTTGTCCAACAGTCAATGGTGCGATGATGTGAAGTTTGTTTTACTGCGAGAGAACACCATTTCGAGTGTCTCTTCTAAATATTGGGTCTAAAACGTTCTTGCAATAAACCCTGCTCCACTGATTGCTTCATATTACATTCCTCCATTTTTGATATGTGCTTTCTTTACAAGTGATGCCAGTATTTTTGTCGTCATAGCAAATAAGTGGCAACTTGGGACACGTTTTGGATCTTTACACTGGTATACTCAGTTAATATATATAATGTGTCCTCGAAATGTGTAAATATTAGAGTTACCCATCCATATTATGTATCACTTGAAAGTAATTCGCCTCATGTCTACCAGCCATAGATCTACTCACATAATGTACTTTCGCCGTATATCCTTCCTAAGTTCCTATTCTCCGTTTTGTACGAATTTCAAATCGCTTTAACCTTAGTTGGGTACATGATAGTACAGTTTAGGGATGCCCGATATCTAAAAAATATCGATAAATCGATATATCGATATTTTAAAAAATATCATATCGCCTTCGATATTATCGCCAGAAAAATATCGATATTCGATATATCGATATTTCGTATCGATAATTCGATTATAATTTGATATATTATAATCATATATATATATATATATATATATTATATATATATTATATATTATATATATTATATATATATATATATATATAATATATATATATATATATATATATATATATATATATATATATATATATATATATCCTCCGGATTAGGTGACGCATATAGTTAAAAAACAACGATAGCTACACTAAAGTTGAATACATTTTTGGAATCGGGTTCAAATTTCAGTTATGAAAGTACAAAATAAATTAAAACTAACATAAAATAAGTAACAAAGTTTTAGGGATGTATGATGTTTTTTATTTTACAAAC